>JAJJWW010005751.1:0-87930 GCA_023531295.1 Papaver armeniacum | reverse complement strand
CCTCTAAGCATTCGCCTCGCAAGTGATGATTATTGATTATCACAAATGTTCTTTCAAATTCTTGGCTTTTGTTCCTACTTCTATCACAAATGTTTCCTTTCCTTTCGCTGACACTGTTCTCTGCATCTCTGGTGGTGGTGGTAATGTCTGACCTGTTTCTTCTCCCTTTAGAAAGTGATTCAAACTTCCCGATCAATCATCCGAGAATAATTCTCTTTATGTTTCTCGCAATCGTTTGTTTGATGCCCATGGAAGCGATGGTAAGAGCAAAACTCATGACTTCTATCGCCCGGCGGTGGTTCCATTCCAACATTCCAAGGTGCTTTAGTACATTTTCCATCACAAGTATAGCTTCCCATATCTTTTCAACGCTAGCATTCAAAGGAGGCATCTTAACTGTTCCCATACTTGTTCTATGACTTCTCTCGCCCTCCACGGCTATTTTGCCTTCGTCCACCATGTTTCTTGCATACGATCTAGCCTCTGAATCTTATTATTGTCAGTTACGGTTTGTAGTAGTTCCTTCACGTTCAAACTCTTCTTGATCGTGGCTTCCCATGGCTACTATCTTCCCGTCCTCACGCCTCTCCTTGCTCGCTTTGTCCTTGCGACGTGCTCGCCACCAGTATTTATAAATTGAGGTAACAAGCTTGCGTGTCACGGCGATTCGCGAGTTTGTGTTCGCGAACGGGATAAGAATTCATTTCATTATGTCTTTATTCTGGGCTTATATATTCTTCCCCTGTAACTCTCTGCGCTTACGCCATCGTGATTGTATTTTTGACTCTAAAATTTAATGTATAACAAGTTACGCGAAGAGAGCATTCACAAATGAGAGGATGAGATATCTTTCTCAACTCGTCCTGCCATTTCGCTACACATGGTTCTCCACCTTATTGTCAACCGCCTTAAGCTCTCGCCAACCCTTTGTTTCAACCCAAATACATCTTCAATGCTGTCAGCGTGTGTTATTACTTATGTATGCTCCCAGGGAATGTGGCTTGTAAATGATTAAATGATGTGATTGTGTTCCTTGCAGCAAACCTTCAAACCACTTTAGTGCTTCTCCTATTAAGCTTGACGCGAAATATTTGCATAATATGGCATCATGATTCTCCCATTGTAACATACATCTCATATAAGCCTTAATATGTTGTATCACATAAAAGTTGTTCCATCAAAAGATGTTGGTTAATGCAGGTAGATTGCACTTAGAGGTATTCCTCCCATCTGTACTTCTAGCGTGGATTCTTTTCGCGGCTCGCGATGGCTTCGTCCGCTTGTCTCCTTCCTCCTTCCCTTCTATTATTCAAGAATCCTCTCATTTCAGCTAGTTCTCTTAAGATTTGTTCATTTGCCTAATTTGTTTCTAATTTATCTTTTTGCTCGTTTCTCCTTCTTCTTTTCGTGCCTATTTTGACCTTCCCGCTCATTATTTTTTCTTCTCTTCTTTCCTCGCGATGCTCTTCTTCGTCTCTTTCCGTTAATTAACACTGCCATTCTATCGGTTGTTCTCTTTCTTGGTTGTTTCTCCGCTCTCATCATCCGCACCCTCTCATATTCTTCGTTGATATTTCTATTGTTACGATTTTGTTCCCTCCTTCTTTCGCGTTGTCATGATTATTCTCGCCGGATTGCTTCTTCCATCTCTTGATTTTCTATTTCCGCTCTTATTCTTTCTCTCTCATGACTAATCGCTGCTTGTTCTATGTAGTGTCTCTCAATGTCATCCCCGATCTCTCGTTTCTTCTCAATTCTTCTCCCGTGTGTAATTATTCTTCCTTCAAAGAGTCGGATCATTCGCCCTTGGAGTTGCATGTTTTCTTGATTTTCCCTATTTCGCTCATTTTAAAGATTTTCGGTGAGGGAGTATAACGATCTTCTATTTCCCTCTTCTCTCGCCATGCTCTGCGTTTGGATTTTGTGTTTCTTCCTACGTACTTTCTATTGGTAACACTCTCCTTCTTTCTTCTCTCTGCTCGATCTAGAACTTGATCTCACGCTTACTTCTAGATCTCCTACTTTGCAATCTCATATTTTTCATCCTCAATTCGTGATTTTGTCTTGTCAAGTTTGCTCAGCTCCTCCTGCTTCTAATCGTCTCTTCGTGTATTGTTTGTCTCAATCTTTCTAACGCCGCCATTTCTTCGTTTCTGGATTCATTTCTCCATTCATCCCTTGCTCTCTTGTCCATTGTTCACCCCGCCTTTCCTCTTCTCTCTCGTCTTCGAATCGACCTCCAAGTATGTACACTTACTCTATCATAATCCACAGTAGCGTTTGCTCTTGGGAGATTGGGTGGCTGGTTTTGACCTTCTCCATCATTTCTCATATTCATCCTTGATGATTCTCCTGTTTCATTCCTCCTTTCTCCGCCAGTCTCCCACTTCTTCTTACAATCGTTGGTTGCCCTTTGTACATTTCTTCTTCTAGCCATCTTTCTTTTTCAATGAATTCTTGAGTATCTTTTCCAAATCTCTTCTCTCGTTAATCCAAATTCTTTCCAATTTCTACGTCTAATCACCGTCAGTCCTCTCTGTTTCTAGCGCATATGTAGTAAGCAGTGTTTTCCCACACTACACCCCTCACTATATTTTGGTTAATTAGTCTATTGAAAGTTGTATAATTGAGAATGTTTATTGATTAATTTCATGAGTTGTCTACACAATAAAAGTAGAATTACACTTAGCAAGTAAAACACTCTTACACTTTCTCTCTCTCTAATGACTTGCCCAACAATTCCAAAAAGATCTCCTCTGCAACTTCACTAGCCCTTTATATGGGTGTGGTACGTGGATGACAAAATAATCTATCCTTTTATTTCGAAGTGTTCCGCGAGGTGTCGCAGATGTACAAACGTTTATTCTCGCGACACTTAACCTCGCCTGGTTCCCCGTCTTTTCTGGCTGTTTTGTGTGTCGTTATTCATCGCGTCGTTTATTTTAGCTCCCTGCGACTCCCTCGCGACACCGTCGTTTATTAACCCCGCGAGCCTTGTACGTTGCGATATTATGATCCTACAATCTGGTTTGATCTTGTAGTCTAAATAACCCGTACCATGACGTATTCGGAATAGTAGTTATTAGTGAAACAAAAATACTTGTACAAACCAAAGGAAGTTACCCCATCCCCAACAAAATTAAAGACTCGAAATCATTGTAATATTATGAGTCGCTCATGAACATAACAACGAATATAATTAAGACATTTATGTCTCCCACATAAATAAGGAGTTGTGCAGCAGCTACAAAATGAGAATTCGATGGAATATGAAATAAGGATATACAAACAAGAACCAATCCCAATGAAAAGTCGTAAAAATAGGATTAGTAAGTAATACCATTCCTAGACCTCCTACTATAAGACCCAATCCCAAAAAAAAAATAAAATAAAATCATATATTGGTCCAGTTAAATCCATTATATGTAAAATAAGAGATAATAAGTCGAAATGTTTCATAATCTTATTGACTAGATCAAAAAAAGTTACCCTATTTTATGATAAGTTACTTATTTAATTTAATCCTATACGGGGTGTGGGTTGATGTAGATAGATTAATTCATTCCATTTCTCTATATCGATTGCTTATATAGAAAATTCTCGCTTTATAGTAGCCGTGATTCTCGCAAATCACCAATCAATAAGAGCGCTTTTTTTAGTTATTAATCAACAAAATAAAAGAAGCTCCGCTCACCTTTAGATTAAAACAAAATCTTAGTAATCGGTAATAGTTCTTGAATCAAGGAGTTTACCCTTGGCTTTTTTTATTTGAGTAGAATTCATAATGGTTCGAATCGTGTAATCTCCAATTATCACATTGGTAACCGACCCAAAGCAATTTGATTATAATTCAATTCGTGACGATCATATGTAGAAAGTTAATATTCTTCATCATTGATAAAAGTTTGTTGGACAATACTTCGACGCTAGTTCCAACAAAAATACAGATCCCAAAATCAATACTATAGTTAAGCAATCGCTTTTTTCGAATATCCATTTCCAATTTCCAATCAACTACGGTCATATCTATAGTGCATACAAGAACACATACTTCACAAGCAATTCATTTATCAAATTCAAAGTGGATTCGACTGCGGAAACGTTCTGATGTGATCAATTTTTCATAAGGATATTGAATAGTTACGGGTAAACGATTCGTGTGGGATAAGGTAATCATGAAACTTTGACCAATATATCTTGCAGCTCTTACTGTTTGTTGACCATAATTCATGAACCCAGTTACCATAGGGAACATATCGTGAATATCTAATGAGTAATTTATTGTTTGTTTCTTTCTCTTGTTTGAGAGAAGTTCTAAATCGAGAATAGAATATCGTATGCCCTTAGAGTGAAAAGAGTTGGAAAGAAGTTGTCAATAATAGATTCCCTAGAGAAATAGGTAAAAGAAACTTCCACCCAAGATTTAATAGTTTATCAATTCTCATCCTAGGTAAAGTCCATCTTGTTGTAATAGGAATGAACATGAACAAATAAGCTTTAGCTAATGTAATAAAAATACCAATTGTCATTCCAAAACTCCACCCACTTCAGAAATTTCAAAATGAGGAATAAATATGTACTAAGAGAAAGATTCCAAACCCCTAAATAAATAATCACATAAATAACGAAGAAACTAGTAGATTTAGATAGGAATTTCTAAATATAAATTTATAATCAATTTGAGGGGCGATTTTTACGGAGGGGCGATTTTTGCGACTTTAGGGTTCTTTGAGAGGGAATTGGATTTCAGTTGATCAATCCATTTTATTTCGATCCTCTGGTGTAGGATCAGAATATCTCGATGTTTATCCTTCGTGAGATCAACAAAAGACAACATTGCGAAAGCGTCGAAGAAGAGTAATATAAATGACGCAATGGATGACGACAGCCAGAACATGAGAAAGGTGTGAAGACTTAGCGAGATTTAGGAGTGTCGCAAGATCATATATTTGTACACTTGCGATATTTCGCAAGTCATTCCCGAAAATAAAGGACCGCTTAGCTTTCATCCATTATGTAATACCCTATATAAAGAGTTGATCAGGCCGATTGAAGAGAGAGTTCTTTTTGAATTGTTAAGCAAGTCATTAGGAGAGAGAAAGTTTTAGAATGATTGTAATTCTATAGTTTATTTCCATTTCATATTGTAAACATTCAAGAATTCAATCAAGAAGGATCGTAATTGTTCATCTTAAAATGACTTAATTGTGTGTATTCTAGTGAGGTGTAGTGTAGGATTTCCGCAACTACATAATGACGCTAGAAACAGGGAATGATGGAAGATTGAAGATAAAAGATTGTAATTAAAGTCATTCAAATCAAGAAAATGAGGAAACAGAATGTTAAGTCAGATGAGGTAGAGAAGTTGAAAACCAAAAATATGATGAAAATACGGAATATAGTTTGATTACAAAATAATGATTAATGAATTTCATGAAAACATCAAAGGAAGAATACATAAACGAGATTTTGAAGGAAAAAGATCACAACCATGGAGAAGATATTGCCTTTGAAAGATTGGGAAAAAACAAGATAACATTCACAACAAATGGGGAGATACCAAAGAGAGCTTGAATCATACATCTCCACTAGTGATTACGATAAATGCACGTAAATAAGGAAGAGAACCAGCAAAAGCAGCGGAAGAATGGGCGATAAATAGAGTTTTGGTGGATACAGGGAGTATGGTAAATATCTGGAGTTGTAATCGTTCCTATCTTTCCCTCCACATTCAGAGCTTTGGTTTGATACCCTTTTTAGGTTTCTCCTTTCTCTGGCTTCTTCCATCGTTAGGGTTTTTTAGTGCTCATATGGGTTTCTGTGTTTAACACATAGGATATCTTCATGTCGTGTTCTAGCCCTTCCTCTTCACAAGGATGCTTCTATCAATGCCCTTTTCGTGGCCTCCATGGATGCAAAAATGGGGTTGGTGGCGAGGTTGGTGTCCGTATCCCACTGCTCAAACACCTTCGCTGCCAGACACTATCCATATGAAGGTAAAACCATGTGCAAATAGCTTATTGTTAGAGCACCTTTGCTCGGGTCGAACTTGCATGCATTGCTATCTCAAGAATGTTTTCAATATTAGTTATCAAAACTATATGTCTTGATTTCTAGTTTACTTATGACTAAGTCTCGGTCTAAGATAGTTAAGTGAAGTTGAGATCCAGACTCCATGGCGATCATCTTACGAAGACGAAGAACTACTCGAGGAACAAGTGGAACTTCATCCGACAAAAAGGTACGTGGAGACTTGAACTTATCTGTCACTCAAAAGTCTTCTCTATCTCATACTCTTGAGACAATAGTCGTATAAGTATGATAGTTTTCATACATACACATTTGCTATTTCGAGCCGAGTTTACTCGCCTATCCTTTTCTCGAAATATGTGTTGGTGAGCATTCGCTTTAACCATTTTCATCTTTACCCATGACGAAAGTCATGATGACGTTTCAATCTTGAAAATAGCTTTGATGACGATAATCGTGAATAACGATTGTTATAACATTATAGAAGAATGTTTCAATGATTGAAATGTAGAGTTGAGATTACCAACTATGGATATACGCATATATAGTGTGTTCGCATATTAGTGTATAAATCCATGTGCCGGAAACCAAGTGCGTGCATATGTGTGCATGCGGTATTGGTGAAGGAGACAAGTTGAGTACGCGTACCCTGCATTACTACCGCGGAAGTTTTCATACCAAAATTTCGTTGAGTTTGTAAGTTTGCAAACTAGTAAACCAATCACCTTAGGTACGCATACACGCACGCGTACCCATGGAAGTTTTCGAACCGAAAATTTCGCCGATGAGTTTGTAAACTCAAATCCGGTAGCTAAGGTATGCATACCCGCACGCGTACTCAAGCTGGTTATTTCTCAAATTGGTAGTTCATGAGCTTAAAACAATAAATTATAAGGAATGTAATATTTGCAAAACATGGCTATATTGTTCATGAATTGATTCAAGTGGATCAATCCGATTTTGTTTCAATTGTGTCTATGAATAAAGACCTAAGTAATTGAACAACTCTTGAACTAGTTCTTATGAGTCATTTGAACTAGTTATGAGAAAGATGAATACGGTTAATATGAAAGTGCTCATATGGCTAACCATTGGTTAACTATTTGTGAACCAACTAAGTGTTCACGTTTAGGTATGGTTACTCGAACCTAAATGAATGCATTTCATTTGTGTGTGACAAGCTAAATTTCGATATAACGGTTGAAAGATATTAGCTTGGTTGAATCAGGTTTTTCATCTAACGGTGAATATTGAATGCTTTTTTACCAAGGTAACTTAGATTGCAAACCCTGATTTGAAAACTATATGCGGGAACTCTAGCAATGGAAAACTAATCCCACACCTCCGTGATACTAGTTGGTTTTGCTAGAGTCGATTCTCCTTTAACCTTAGGTTTCTTCTCGAGACCCCGTAGGTTAACGACCGAAAGACTTCATTGGGATTGTGAAGCCGACGAAACTACTTCTCTTGTAGTTGAGCGACTGATCTTTCCATTTTCTTTTCGTATTTAGTTCAATTGAATAATTGACTTGAGATTATATCTCCGATAGGGCAAGATAAAAAGAAATCACAAACATCTTCGTCTCATTGTTTGTGATTCCACAATATTTAGTTTCGCTACCATACGATCTAGATTAATATGAGGTGATTAATAATACTAGGCTGTTTAATGAAGTTTTTACAAGTGGTAAGAAAGAAGGTTCGATTCTCGGACTTTTATGAAGATTTGGTTTTTGATTAATAAAAGAAAATAAGACAGACTAATTAAAATTGATTTTTATTACCAAGGAGAGATGAGTCTAGGGCTTTGGATTCCACTACTTCTAATGAAGGTAAACTCAATAATTAAAACTTGGACATAATACTCATACTTTACAAAACAATTCGAACTCAATCTCATGCTTTGGAAGATATAACGTTATAAGCTCTTTATTTTTTTACAACTTTCGTCACTATTCTAAGGCCTAATTTTCCTTCGCTTATAAAATACCTGGCAGCTCAAACTACCCAAAACAGTTTTTACAAAGCATACAAAGAAGAGAAAATTTTTAGACAATTGAATGCACAAATTGGAGTAAAATATGTCAAAGAATTTAAATACTAAATTTTACCCATTAAAAATAGTTTCCTCCAAAACCCTAGAAAAGAAATTTAGTTACTCATATATCGAAGATTGGAGAAAATTTCATTAATCATTGTATTAAAAATAATAAAAGATGCTTACAATGATTTCGATGCGCTAAAGGCGTTTAGAACCGAATTCCAAGACCTTAGCTACTAAAACGACACGAGATCCAAGGTTTTTCCCTCTTTGATTGAAGAACGATAAAGGATCCTCAACTTATGATTTTTTTCGATTTTGCAATATCTATTCTCTCCTAGGTTCTCCGTATCCCCCTTTTTGGACTCGAACAACCCCTATATATACTTGACATGGCGTTTAAATCCCGAGAAATCTTCCAATTATTTCTTCTTTTCTTTTCTCCCACGACATGGGATTTCTTTCTCTTCAAACTCTTGATATGTGTCTTCCGATTGAATACACTCTCTATTCATAGTATATAATCAATCCGACCAAATATATCTTCTCCCATTTTTCACATAACTCCCTTTTTAATAGAAAATTCGGAAACCAAAATATCATCCCTGTTTTGAAACAATACTGAAAGATACGAAGATTTAGTTCCTCTTTGGTTCCCAAAGACGTCTTCCAGCTTCCTCATTAGATATATTCGAATCTTGGCGGCTTTATCTCTCTCTGTCGCACGTACTTCCCATGCACAACCTTGTAATTGCAGAAATCCTACAATACACACCTCACAAGAATTCATAATATCTAACACATATTTAAGATCAATAATCAATCTCTTTATTATTTGTATTAGAAATTTTACAAGAAGGTAGTGAAAACAAGAATGTAATTGTTATTCTAGACTTTCTCTCTCCTCTAAAATTTCTCTCCACACTCTCTAAAATATCCCCCTTTTATAAGCCTATTCAGCTCTTTATATAGGACACTACATAATGGATGACAGCTAAGTTATCCCTTATTTTCGGATCTGACTTGCGACATTCTCGCAAGTGTACAAATGTAAAATCTCGCAATACTCCTAAACCTCTCCAGTCTTCAAGTCTTTCGTGTTCTGGATGTCATCATCCATTGCGTCATTTATATTACCCGTCTGCGACGTCTTCGCAATGTGTCGTTTATGGACTTCGCAAAGGTGTTGGTGTTGCGATATTCTGATCCTACATCTTGCCTCTTCTCATGTCTTCTCTCGAAGGAGAAATGTCATGAGAATTAGTATTTTCAAACTGCCGCAGCTGTCCATTTCTTTCCACTAATCAAGATTCCGTGAATTAAGTATAACCGCTTACACGTGTTTAATATTCCCTCTTTAACCGACATATTTAATGCTAACCGGTCATCATCATCTTTCCTATTTAAGGAGAAATCCCTTCATGAGTATGTTTTCTTTCTTTTACTTCGTCTTCCTCATCTCTTCCTTCTTCGTGATTCCTTTTATCGTCTGCAACTTTTTATTGCTGTTCGTCGTTCTACGAATCTTCTCCACCTTCTTGCTCCTATTTCTCTGCTATTGTTTCTATGGAGTCATCAAGGTTTGTTTAATTTCATTGAAATTGATCTTTTTGTGATTGATATCTTTTATTGAAACCGTTTTATCTGACACTGCTCCTCCTTTAATAATCCCCATGCTATTTCTGTTTCAACAAGAACAAATCCATCACCAAGTTCAAGATCCAGAACCCTAATGTACCCAAAGGATCGCAACCGAAAGTTGTTGTAACCAAAAGAAAGCCTGCGAATAGCAAGGTATTAAGAAACACTTATTTTTTAATAACAATATTGTTACCTCTGTTTCTTATTTAACTTGTGATTCACAGGGTGATGAAAATATCGATAAGACTCCAAAAAACCTCGCCACTCTAAAAACGTTGAAACTTCTGTTTTATTTCCCCCATTTAAACTTTCTACACCTCCTGCGACATCTTCGCAAGTTGCATCCCCACTTCTTATTTGCGAAGGCATCGCCACAGACTTCTCCCTTGTTGCTAATCCTTCTATAAATGAAACTCCTCGCGATACCCTTGTTACGAATAAACCCTTTCCTTCTCCTGCTATCAACGCCTCTTCTACTGACATTGCCTCAACTCCAATCACTAACCTTCACCAGATTTCATCTTCGGATGATGCATCTATCGCAAAAGATGATCCAACTCTCCCCTCTTCTGTCGTCATCACTTCTTTATCTGAATCTCTCCCTTTTACTAAAGAGAACTTGGAAGGGATAGATACTGCTTTCAAGGTTCTCATCGATATCCCGGATTATTTCAAGAAAGCTTCCATTGATCCTATCAAATCTAGCGTCTGCGAGATTTTAGGAAAATATTTTGGTTCTGACAGAATGGCTTCGCAAACATCCTTAGAGAGGGAAATTGGAGCTTTGAAAAATAACCTCCAAGCCATGACTTTGAAATGTGACACTCTCCACTTCGAGAATCAAAAACTTCAGAATATTGCACTGGATCGTGACAATCGTCACAAGAAAAATGAAGAATTAAAAGGTATAACTTATCCCCCCCCCTCCCCTTTTTTTTTTTTAATCCTCGTTTAAGCTCTTTAAGCTTTAAACCGGGAACGAAAAATGGAGATATATCATATTGAGTCCGTTGCTGAAGAAGTTCGCATGGATAGAGATGCTTGGATGGATCAAGATAACCAATTAGATAATCTTCATACATATTCTGCTGATCAAGTAGATAATCTTACTAAGGAGAACGCTCAATTAGTTCGAAGCTAAACTTATTAAGTAGTGAATTATCTCACCTCTCTTACTCTTTGACTAAATCTAATCAAGGTTAGAAGCTTTATCGTATGAGAATGAAACTTTATATCAAGAGAAGCGACTTCTTTCAAATAAGGTGGCGATCTCTTCAAAACATCTTAATATTTGTCGAAAGTATGTGATGAGCATGAACAATCTCTCTGTTCGTTGAGAAATAAACTTAAAGAAGTCACTGTCGAGAAGGATAAACTTATCCAAGGTAGAATAACTTTAAGTGTAAAGGCCAGCCAACTAAAGGATCAATATTGCAAGCTAGAAGAATCCTACTCTTCTCTTGCGAAGGAAAACACTTTACTCATTTCTAATGAAAAAAATTTGCGATCTCGACTGAAAGGTTTGGTTGGAGATAAGACAATGCCATGGACCACTTGGAGAATAGTTGCTTAGCTTTAACCCAACATCTTATCTCGCAAAAGGAAGGTAGTCATAAAATTTGACTGCCTCATCCATTTTTTCTTCGTCAAGTCTTCTTATGATATCTTCTTTACGAATCCTTTATCTGAATAATTTTTTTGTTCTTTGTTTTGCAATTGAGAAAGATCTTCGCTCCTCCCTTTCTACTTTGGAATCTAATTATACCAAGGTTCGCAAATAAAATGCGTCACTTTCCTCTACTCTTGCTTGTTCTCGTGATCGGGCCGAGAGAAGACTTGATTATCTCGCTTACTCCAAAGACATCCAAAGTAGGAATCACCAGAAGGCACTTCTTTGCCAAGTTCACCTCAGGGCTGAAGTTCTTGTGAATGATATCTTGTTGTCTAAATCTCTTTCCCGTATCCATCGAGCCTTGGAAGTAGATGATGATGAAGTCCCTAGTACTCTTGGGCAAAATGGATTACGAGTATGAAAGTGGCGAAGATTTCGCAAATGAAATGGAAGTTCCTCTTAACGATGAAATTGTCAATAAGAATCCATGTGAAGAAGAAACTAGAATAAACCAAGATGAAGGTAGGATTGGCGAAACTGAAGAAATCGGCGAAAGGGAGAAAGCTAGTGAAAGTGATAAGATCATTGAAAGACACCCATCATCTCCTTCTGGCGAGAGAATTGATGTTGAGGCTTGAATTTATTTCTTGGGATTATGTCATCTATATAATTTCTTACGTATGATGTACTT
Organism: Papaver armeniacum; assembly: GCA_023531295.1. Lineage (NCBI taxonomy): Eukaryota > Viridiplantae > Streptophyta > Magnoliopsida > Ranunculales > Papaveraceae > Papaver > Papaver armeniacum. The sequence continues at coordinate 75,915 of JAJJWW010005751.1, read as the reverse complement.
CAGTCATCTTTGAGATGCATTTATTTTTTGCAAGAAATATTATGTCCATTGTTGGACAATTCCCATACGCCTCTCCTTCCATCATTTTTTTTTTGTGAAGGATGACCCGCATAAATAATAATTAGCTTTTATAAATCTCTTATTGAATCATGTGGTCTTATTTTGCCTTCCTAGTTAAAGGTCTTATTGTGCACCTTCTTGTCATTGCGACAAATCGCAGGACGTCTTTACACATTCATGTAATGACCCATTGATCTTTCCTTAACATTTCTTTTTTAGTATTGTTCCTCTGCGCAGATAATTTTGTTGCGACAATATGACAAGCCTAAAGATCCTTTGCGAAAATATAGCCCTATGACATTGCCGCCTTGAGTCGAAATCGGCAGGACGTCCTTGCATTTTCATGTACTGACCCATTGATCTCGCGTATCTTTATTTTTGTATTATTTCTCTTCAGATTGTCGCACAAATATGACAGCCAAATTTTCTTGCGAAAATAAAGCCTCATGACATTTGCGTCTTAAGACACTTATCGCCTCCCTAGTGGAGGGTGCCGCCTTATCATCTCCCTAGTTGCCCCTTCAAGGAGGCGTACTTCTGCCATACAAGGCTAGCTCCCCCATACGGTCTTAACAACAACTGTTGTTTTCGCAGCCTCTTATCCCTTTTGCCTATAGGGCTTATGGTTACTGAGATGCACCCTAAGTGGAGTTTTCTTCGGGCCGAGTGCGGATATGCCGAGACTTGCCAAGAATGGCCGAGACACTTCAAATGCCCTGTGCACCTTTGGCTCAACCGTGTACCTCGGCGCCTTAGTCATATGTCGACTCCTTAGAAGAGACCCCCAATCGTCTAATCTAAGTCTTAAGCTTAGATTGAAAATCCAAGGTACTCTCCGGATGGGCTTTATTGACCCCAATTCTCCATGACTCAGTTCCGGGGCCGTGTAACCTTTTCCCCGAGCCATGTTTAACAGTACCCCTTTTATGACGTACTTTAGGTCTTACATTTGCCTCTTGCAAAATTTTGATTTCCGCGAACTAGGTGTACGCCATAGTAGAGTTTGCGCCTTTCGATATGTCATTGATTTTTGATTATCTCTTGTTATTTTCTCAGTATGAGGTTTTCGCATGTTTTTCCTTTATTTTTGTGCAATCTCGCAATGATTTTTTCGCAAAATTTTTCGTATAAATTCGTTTTTGCATCAATCATACATTACTTCGCAGTCTAATCTTTTCCCACAATCTTCTACGGGTAATATCTCTTCAAGTATAACCTATTCCATGGTCTATCCAATCTCATGGGCCCACATCTTTACCCTCGGGATACACCAATTTATATGCCCTGTTCTAACTATCTCCTTAATGATATAAGGTCCATCCCATTTTTTCGCAAGCTTGCCACCACTTTCTGTTGATATACCGGGTGTTTCTCTCAATACCAAATCACCTCGGTTGAAATTCGCGTGTCTTGACACGTTTATTATATTCTCTGGCTAATCTTCGCTGGTAATTCTCCATATGCTATATAGCCCTTTCTCTTTTTTCTTCTAATTCATCTAGTTTGATTAAAATATTACCCACACTAAGATTTTTCTCCCAAGCTTCCTTCTTTGTTGTTGGGATAATAACTTCGTTGGAAGTACAGCCTCAACTCCATATGTTAAACAGAAAGGTGACATTCCTGGTGGCTTCGCCTCGGTTGTATTGTAAGCCCATACTGCACGTTATGCACTTGTTCACACCATGCTCTATTATGTCCTTCTAATTTCTTCTTCAATATATCTCGATTGTTTTATTTGTTTCTTCCGCCTTTCCATTAGCCTGAGGGTACAAAGGAGTTGACTTTCCACATTTTATCTTAAATGAATAAATAACAATTTTATATTCTGTCCCTCAAATTGCTTCCCATTTTCAGACACCAACTGTGCGGGGGGATTCCAAATCTGCATATGATATTCTCGAATATGAATGTAAAAACATCTTTATCGCGAATATGTTGTACTGCCTTTACTTCTGCCCATTTTGTGAAATAGTCTGTAGCGACAATCAAATACCTTCTCTCGCCCTGATCCTGCAAAATGGTCCCACAATGTCTAAACCCCATTTTCCAAAAGGCCATACACTCATTGAAGATGTTAATGGTGCTCCTGGTGCATGTATTTTCTTTCCGTGCCTTTGACAGTCTTCGCAAAGTTTTGATATTTGTTTCGCATCCTCGTGCATGAATGGCCAATAATAACCTTGCATCTTCACTTTGTATGCCAAAGATCTTCCCCACCGTGGTTGCCAGCATCTCCACTATGTAACATTTTTAGTACTTCTTCTCCTTCTTTTCGTGTTAAACATCTGAGTGAAGGTCCATTAAAAGATCTCCGGTACAATACCCCATCCCTTAGTTCATAATTTGTCGCACGACTTTTTAATTTGTGCGCCTCCAATCTATTTCTTGGTGTTTCTCCTCTTTTCAGGTATGCGTGAAGTTCTGCTCTCTGGTCGGTTGTCAACTCATCAAATATAATTTCACTTTCAATCAACTAGATATAAATATAGTATGCGATAAGAAAGAGTTCGTATCCACAGAGAGGCTTTCGTTGTTATAAAATTTCAGTTTCTAAAATAACCCAGGGTATGTTTGTTGTATCTAAGCAATAACAGTAATTGAAAGCAAAGTAAATATTTGGAATAATCAATAAAGAGAAGATATTGGTCACGGGATAGTATCATTCGCAAACATGTATTATCATCAATGATTAGAATTGGTATTTTAATCTCGTATTTATTAAAATTCCTAGGATACCTTGATCGCAAGTATAACCCGTTAATTCCCTGTTTTCATCACAACCACATTAAAAGATGCATATGTGAATTCTTCGTAGAAAGCAACCTAAAGTGTAAAAGCACAATTAAGTTTAACTCCCTAAAAGCATTAAGTTTCGTGGAATAAGACTCATCAATGCAAACGAATGTGTAAAAGCACTAAACGTTTTAACAAAAGTTATGATTCACTTGTAACTAGTAGGATATATCAGTACAAGCACTAACCACAATTATGCTACTTAGAATCAGGGATAAACAACTTTTTCGTATTGAAAACCCTAGTATAGCTCTAGAGATGAACACAAATCGGATTGATTCCGGACTCGACCTAACAAGTTTTCAAATCTTATAACACTATTAATTGTGAATCACAAACAATAAATTACTGAGACAAAACTAATTCATTGAATCAAAAACATGTTGAGAAATCAACTTTTATCCCATAACCAATAATATGTTTAGCTACTCATAGCTATGGAGTTCATCATAATCAATATTCAAGAATAAAATAATGAAGAAGAAGAACAAAAGCAAACCCTAGAAGCGTAAACAAAAACGGCTCTCCCAAAATTCCAAGAAAAGATATATCATAAGTTGTAGAAGACCTTCCCTTTATATCTTTTCTCCAACTTCTAAAATTAGGTCTAGTCTTCAAAGTCCATTAGATGAAAATCCACCAAGCCCATAAGAGGAGAAACCCATGTAGAAAATATGACCCAAAAGTGGTCGCCGGAAATCTGGTATTGTGGCCGGAAAATATCTCGGGTGACCGGCAAAGTCCGCCTTGGTCCACCGGATCGGTGAGTCAACTCGGTAGGATCGGGCGGGTCAACTCGGGTCGGACCAAAGTTAGACCGAGTTAGGGTGAGTCGGGGTCGAGATTCAGCTATCTCTTGGCTAATTGGATTGGGTTGTCGAGGCCTTGAGCCATTTGCACAAAGCCATTCCAAGTGTTGTGCCATCTTGGCGCATCACCGCTCACTCCTGACCAAGATGGTCAGACATTTCCGCATGTCAATCCCCTGCATCTCAAACCTTCTTATTTATCTGAGCAACACAGCCAGCATCATCTCTCAATGCCACCTGAAACCCAACCTATTCCTGCAGCTACAACTTCATTCGCGGCAGCAGCTCAAGCTTCTGAGTCCAGCCTGCAACCTCATGAGAAACAATCAAATGCCTTGCTCTCGCTTCCAATTCAAGCCATTGCCGCCTTCATCTCAGCTCAGCTCAAAACCATCGCTGCACTTAACACCCGCCAAATGTAACTCTATCGTGGGTGCGCTCTCGCCTCCAACAAATGCTTCACCACCCTATCGCCACTTTCTGCTGCCTTCATAAAGAATTCACCGCAATTCTCAATGGCATTGCAAGCCCGAGCTGCTTCTCTTCTCTTCCTTGCCATGAATCCAAATGAACACCAGCTTGCCTCAACTTCACAACATCGATCCTGGACATCCACCGAGGCTCATCTTTGTCTCGAGTCCTGCAATTTCATCTATGGTCATAACCACCAACAATTTCCACTACTGACTCGCCATCTTCCACCAAAGCGACCACTTGCCGACTCAATCTCCATTCTCGTCCACCAAGATGCAGTACAAATCACAACAACTTCAAGTGAAGCCAACATTCCCTTTTTGCTTCCTCTCGGTTCAACCAACTCATCTACACCACATATCTCCATTTCAACTTCCAGTGACAATAGAACTCCGTAACATTGCTTCAATTCCATGGCGAGTTCGATTTATCTCCACTCGTAGCCGCAACACTTCATTACCCCCAACAGTCCAATGTTTCCTCGTTAACTCAAAAACCCACTCTTCTTCATCTATCATCACCAACAACAACCAATTCAATCATCAGAGTCCAATCGAACTTCAAACCCCATGAGTCTCAGCAGCTCAAATTCAACCCATTCACAAATCAAATCCAGTGAAATCGTCCCAATCTGCCTTGGAACTCATTAAACCCAAATCTCAACTCAACCACAAGAACTCAACCATTTAACAACCGCAAATCCTCGACCTCTTACATTTCTTCATAACTTGATTTGATACCAGCTGAAACATATCAATTTCACCATTAACCCTAAATTAATTCGAGCTCACAACAGCAGCGACTTCTCGATTCACATCAGCATCTAACTCTTCACAGATCGAAAGAAAATCCTTCAGCTACCGATTCCAAATTCACATCAACCCTAGTTTTACGCTGAAACCTCAAACTGACAACAAACAAAGAGATTCAACCATGAATCCCGTAATTCTCCATAAGCAAATCAATCAAACCCCGATTCTTAATCTCCCCGATTTCCTCAACATCGGTGGCTCAGCTTTTTCCCCGATTTTATTATCACCAACAACGGCACCATTTCTCTCTCGGCTTCAGGCAATGAAAGAGAGAAAGTAATTGTTTCTCTGATTTTTAGGTCGTATAGGAAATGAGACTGGATATAGCCACCCGGAGTAGAATAGATAAGGGTCACCTGAAATGACTCTAGGCACCCCGAAATTGGATAAGGGCCATCCAGCCGCCATAAATGGCTTGTCGTTCCGAATAACCGACAATCTATATCTCTACTCATCTCACTGCCGATTCTGGAACTCCGACAATCCATTCTTCACCCTCCGTGTTGCGATCGAACTACATGTGAATTGACCTTTGCCTTTACGCTCCACATGGACGTTTTCTCCTTCTTTTGCTTATAACGATTCCATTGCACACGATAAGCTCAAAAGTAAACATAAGATACATAATTTACATGAAAAATAGCAAAGAAAGCATAAACTCTATATAGTAAATACGGTGTATTCTACACCTATCGGGGATTCCCCACACTTAGACTTTGCTAGTCCTCGAGCAAATCAAACAAAACAAATTCTAAAAATACATACAACTCCGTGTCGTCGAGGCTACAAGTCACTTTTAGCATAAATAACAAGCCCTTTAAACCCCCTAGGTGTCCCTAGTGGACGAGTTATAGTCTCGTGAGGGTTTACTAGAGATATACCCACAAAACCTAGTTTTCCAACTTACTAGTTCTCCGTAATGATAGCATCCAACGCGCTAAGAAGACATAGAGATTACGCACACTAGTCAAAAGAAGTTAGACACATAAATGAACACAATCTCATTCTCAAAAGTTGAGAGAGAAATAACCATCCCTTCTCGACTAAAATCGGGTTCGGAGTGATCAAAAGTCTCGACTCTACCTCGCAAGAAAGGGTTTTATGAAATTGCTCTCAATAATAAATGACTCTTTATGGGTCACACATGTGTCCAGGTAGGAATGAAGAGAGAATCTGCGACACGTTGAATGGTAGGAAAGGTAAAAACCCTCAGTATTTTGAAAACCCACATCTTTTATATATTTTTGAAAACCCATTTTTCTGACGATCTCTTCGAAAGGAAATCAACCATTTAACGAAGGTGGGAATATGCTCACTTACCGTGTATCCATTCGGCGTGCAGCTAGCACCACTCTCACAGCATCCATAGAAACGTCTTCGGTCTTCTATCGGTGTCTTCATCTTCGTCTTCGGTCTTCAACTCTTGATGATAAATCTCGAACTTCGTAGAATCTTGACAATGTGATTCTTTCCTCAAATTACTTGTCGCTTGAAACTTCATTATAGATATTCCTTCTTTCCATAGGCTTTATTGAAAGAATAAAACGAACTAAAAACAAACTATACAAACCCAAAATAAAATTTTTTTTTTTTCATTTTTTTTTCATTTTTTTTTACATAAGAAATAAAACAAATACAAAATAAAAAAAAATAAAACAAAAAACATAAAAACTATTAACAAACCTAAACATTGTCTTTTTTTTTTTTTTTTTTTTTTTTTTTTTTGAGACAAAAGAAAGTAAAATACAAATAAAATAAAAAATGTAAGTACAATGCCATGGTGTAAGTACTTTACCGCTTGAATCTTCACAACTTATATGTCTTGATATCATAGACTTCTCGAATTCTCATCCTTGATAATTTCCACTCATGTATAATAGTCTTCAACTTATAAAAATTCTCTCTCTGTTTTGTTGCTTTACTCAAATCACGAAATCTGCCATTTCAGTATTGTTGCTTGTAAACCTTGAACGTGTTCAACTTTCCTTCAAATTTGTGATGCTCCTCTTGTTGATGATGATGGTGTTTCTATGGACTCGTTGGTGTAGAGAGAGATAAGGTGGATGGTGCTAGCTGCGAACAAGATCACAAGTGGTATGTAAGTTAGCAATTCGATGTCACCAACATGGTTGATAAAAATAGCACTCAAGAGATCAAAATAGTGCTTCTATGGTGGGAAGTTGGACAGCTCACCATTCTGCCTTATAATTTACGTGATACGGTGACACACACTCTAAAAGCATAAATTTAGGATGTGTACAAAGAATTGAAGGTCGGTGCCTCACATTATGTAACTTCTGGGTAGTCTCCACTATAGGGGATCACTTTGTTCTAATACTGAATTCAGTCTGCACCTTATTTGCCACCGGCATGGTTAAATCCAACTTTAACTCTCATACAATTAAGAAACCCGATCATGTTCTCTTGTCATCTCTAAGTTCAAGTCACTATTGTGAGATTCTCGATGTAATCTTAGCGACATGTATACTATGTGACTCTAAACTAACTACAAGTTGGAGTTTTCTTATTCACTAGTTCACAAAAAAATTGAAAAAGTGCAAAAATTTACAACATAAACCACTCCCCCACACTTAAACTTTACATTGTCCTCAATGTAAATTGAATCGTCCAAAGTAAGTCAAGGTGGGAAATCCTAACAAGAAATCGGAAAAAATAAAGAAAACAAAACAAGAAAAATCTGAAAAAACAAGAAAAGAAATAAATACAAGACAAGAAATACTCATCCTTTGGGTTGCCTCCCAATTAGCGCTTGGTTTAAAGTCGTCACTGACTATCTCCTTGCATTTTATGACTCCTCCCAGATGGAGTACATCCACAAAGTTAACTCCTTCCACCACTTCGGAAGTGAAATTCTCATAATATGGTTTCAACTCGGTGCCCATTAACTTTAAGTTCTTTTCCTGTAGCTATGCTACGAATTTCCACCGCACCATGGGAAAACACATTAGTAACAATAAAAGGTCCGATCCATCGTGACCTTAATTTACCCGGAAATAATTGCAAGCGAGAATTAAACAAAAGCACTTTCTCGTCAATGCAAAATTGTTTCCTAGAAATCATGTTATCATGGAATGCTTTCGTCTTTTCCTTATAAATTCGCGAGCTTTCAAATGCATCATTGCGGAGCTCCTCTAGCTCTTGGAGTTGTAACTTCCTTTGCTTTCCAGCCCCATCCATATCCATGTTGCATTGCTTAATAGCCCAAAACGCCTTATGCTCAATTTCCACGGGTAAGTGACAAGGTTTACCATACACAAGCCTAAAAGGAGACATTCCAATAGGTGTTTTATATGCGGTTCTATCACGCCCACAAAGCATCATTAAGTCGCATGCTCCAATCCTTCCTTGTTGGGTTCACCGTCTTTTCAAGAATAGATTTCACCTCCCGGTTAGACACCTCGGCTTGTCCATTGGTTTGGGGATGATAAGGTGTTGTAATCTTGTGCGACACATTGTACTTCGTCAACAAGCTTTGTAGAATCCTGTTTTTGAAGTGAGAACCCCCATCGCTAATTATGGCTCTTGGAATTCCAAACCTTGCAAAATATTAGCTTGCACAAAATCTGAAACCACTTTAGAATCATTAGTTGGGGTGGCCTTAGCTTCCACCCATTTGAGACATAATCAACCGCAAGTAAGATATAAAAATTCCCATGGGAGTTGACAAAAGGCCCCATAAAATCAATACCCCATACATCAAAAACTTCAATAAATTGAATATAAGTTTGTGGCATTTGATTTCGAGCACCTAGATTGCGGTTCTTTGGCACCTATCACAAGTTGTACAAAATATATGTGCATCCTTAAACAAAGTTGGCCAATAAAACCACTTTCAAGTACCTTGTGCGCGGTTCTCTTACTCCCAAAATGTCCTCCGCAAGCATAAGAGTGACAAAAAGACAAGATAGAGTTAAATTGGATTCGGGAACGCACCTTCAGATTACTTGGTCACTACCATGTTTCCACAAGTATGGATCATCCCATATGTATTGGTTCCCAACCTCTTAAGTTTGTCCCTCTCAAAGACGAGACAAGTTCTTTGGGATTTGTTTAGAAACTAAGTAATTGACAATATCGGCATACCATGGTTCTTGATGTAGTTTTAATTGTGGTAAGTATAAGAGTATCGTTCGCTCGGACTTTTTTTAAAGATTTTGATTTTAGACTTAATGAAAGAAATACTAAAACAAACTAATTACAATTGATTTTTTTGTTATCAAGGAGAGATGAGTCTAGGGCTTTGGATTTCACTACTTCTAATGATGGTAAACTCAATAAATAAAACTTTGGCAAATTACCCGACTTTACTCAAAACAATTTTCGAACTCAATCTCATGCTTTGGAAGATATAACACTACATGCTTTTTTATGACTTACGCCGCTATTCTAAGGCCTAATCCTCCTTTGCTTATAAAAGAACGGTAGAAAACTACCCAAAAGCAGTTTTACGAAGCATGTAAAGAAGAGAGAATTTTTAGACAAATTAAAACACAATTTTTGGAGTAAATATGCCAAAGAAATTAATTACTAAATATTACCCATCAAAAATAGTTTCCTCCAAAACCTAGAAAAGAAATTTAGCTTCTCATAGATCGAAGATTGGAGAAAATTTCATTAATCATTGTATTAAAAATAAGAATAAAAGTGCTTACAATGATTTTCAGTATTATAAGACTGTCTCTGAGGGTCTTTATTTTCCACTGTTGAACAACGATAGTTAGTTAGCTTTGTCGTTGTTTTTAAGTCTGCTCTTTTACGACGGCTTTTGGTGGTGCTTTGTTCTTGGTGTTCTTGAGCAGCACCAGCAGAAACAGAATCCTGCAACTTGTGATTTTGCCTCTTTGCAACTCTCCAAACTTCCCCAAACTCTTCCTCCACCTCCTAGAACTCGTACCGTCCCTTTTATACACCACAGGCCTATTAAACCTCTCAAAATCTTCGATACTTTTCTTGCTCTTCACGGCCAAGTCACGGGATTATTTCCTGTTTTATCTCTTCGCCTCCTTCCTGAATTATCCAAACTCTCCTTTTATTCTTCGACAAACAAATCCTGGTGAGAAATAGCACGTAACTTCCAAGTATAAGACCCAAGCAAATCCGTGATACCAACGTACTGTTTTGCTTAGAGCCGATGATCAAGCCCAAGTTTTCCGAGTCAACACGAATACCAAGCCCATTTAGGCCTATGTATCAATCCCAATGGATATACCGATTGAATCTCCTAAAAGATGCCGAAAATTTAATCCCTAAATGCCGTGTTTGCTCTTCTTTTCCCGCCAATTTGATTTCAAATGGGGAAGATGATGGATGCCCCTTATCCAATCTGTCGGGTACCTTGAACACTTGGGTGTCTTGGAGTGTATATAACAATTAGGGTGCCCCTTATCAATTGTGTACCCCTTAGTAATTAGGCGCCCTTATCCAAATGAAGGGTCCGAATAGTAATTTTCTCCCACGAGCGCAAATACCACTTTTCGAGCCAATTTCTCCGCAAAAGCTTATTTCTCCCAAACACCTACAAAAAAGATAAAATACCAAAATAAGTACAAAAATGGGCACTAATAATATACATAATTGAGATCCAAATAGACACATAAATTCGTCTATCAAATACCCCAAACTTATTATTTGCTAGTCCCGAGCAAATCAAAATAAAATAAAATCCTAACTCACCTTTATGCAGCATCGTCGATTACATTTAAGGTATGCAATAAGCCTTTAAACCCCTAGGTGGCCCTAGTGGCCGAGTTATAGTCTCTGGAGGGTTTACAAGAGATATACCCACAAAACCTTTACTCCAGACCCTAGCTATCTAGGCAGAACCTTGGAAGGCACTAAAGAATCTCCTTGGTTGGCATACTTATTGACTACAGGAGGAAGTACCCGATGCGAAATTCCAATTGCTGTACACGAGTTTGCACTCAAGCATGCTAAAATTCATATATAAGTCATAGAGCTCTACTCAGATAGTTTCACTATGGACATCAATATCCTGAGTCAACAAAATCACATGGATAGATTAAGAAGATGGATATGTGAGAAAACGTAGATGGTTTTGACGTTTACTAAGTGAATGGTGTTTCCCATATCATCTGAAGGCCTCCGCCAAAATGAACCTATCCTAATGGATTGAGATACTAGTCGACTAATATCAACACCTTTGGCATATACAAGGGAACCGGTGGTCAATAATCCTAACTCTAGGTCAACACAACTGGCATATACAAGGGTTCCTGTGGTCGACTTTATTTAATTTATTCCGGTTGGTCAGATGGTCTCGGTCTCACTTTCTTTTTTTTTTTTTTTTTTTTTTTTTTTCTATCTCAATCACTCTAATTCACCATAGCATCGGTAACAACTTGATTCGTGGGCCCCACCTAATCACTTAGAGAAACATATTTTAAAAAAGAAAACAAAATAAAAAATAGAAGTGAAAAGGACTCAACGAGATATGGTGAAACTACCATGTTATTTCTAACACCTGAGCTCGTGCTTTTATGAATAGACTCTTTAGATGTTGCCATCTAATCGTAGTTGTTCCTCAACTCCTACAACCAAAATGTTTCCATCCACTTAGATTGGTTAGTGCCATCCTTAATAAGCATAAATTTCTAGGTTAAGAGTTTATTTATTGCAACTAAAAAAAGTTTCTCCCACACCCCCAAACTTAAATCTCATTGTCCTCAATGTTCTAAAGATAAAATTAAAAGCATGAACAAGGAGAAACTCATACCATTTGAAGCAAAAGAGTTTAAGGAAATATATTACCGTGTTGCATGAGCATGGGTTACCTCCCAAGAAGTGCTAAATTTAAAGTCTTGACCCGGACATAAGAAAGAATTAATCACTTCATATCATAAAGCAATAAATCAAACAATTTTGGATCATCTCGCATCAAAAAGTGTCAACACAGATAAAGGAAACCGCAACAAACCAAGAATACACATAGCACACCCTTGCCTAGTTTCTGTTTAAGACATCTAGTTGTGGTTCAAAGAGTTCGGGTTCTATAAAGGAGTCCAAATACAATATTTTCATGGGCTGCACACTCCTCATAAGTAAGATCCCAAATATCGGGTTCTAAGGTTTGGAAAATTTAGAAGCACACAATAATAACTCCGAATAATTGAGGATCCTCTAAGTCAATCAGATTTGACTTACACAGTTGACCATAATGAGAGTGGTGGTCATTCTTAAGCAAATGTGTCAATTCTATTTTCCTAAAATAATTAGGTTTAGTCTTAGAACTTAATAATTGACACATCTGAAACATATACGTTCCCACAATTGGTTGAAAAATATTTGGTGGGAAAACAAAATCAATCTTGGTATCATAGCCCCGGGTAAACCACATCAGCCCGAGGATGGGTTTCTAACAACCGAACTTCCTGGACATTATTAGGTTCTGGAGAACTAGTATAAAGGCAATCTGGCACAATGGTTGAGGCACATATATCAAGTCCCAAGTGAGGGATCTCTGTAAGAGCTAAAGGTAAGGCACATGGAGAATGATTGTCACCCCCAAACTTAGAGTTTTGGGTGTCTCTAGATAGACTATCTACAATTTCCTAATTTCTAGATCATCTAATCTGAAAATGGTCAATTGATTCTTGTAGGTCATATTCAGGTGACACATCCTCATACATGTTTAAAAGCTCTACGAGTTCATCTTCTTCGTCTAAGACTGTTGTTTCTAAATCTGTAGACTCTAAAATATTATTCTTAGAATAAACTCGTTCCTCTAAGCCAATCTCGGCTTCGTAATCAAAAGGAAATACTACATCGTCTAAAACGGGAGTATCTCTAGTCAAATCCTCGTCCTTTTGAATAGGTGAATAATTATTAAAATTATATGGATTTGAACTAGAAATATTATCATTATACAGCTCAATTGGAGTAACAAATTCCTGATTACTATGCCTATCAGATTCTTGATCAACACTATCCTCATCGTAATCATCATAACATGAAAATGGTTGAACCTCTTCTAAACAAGTAGTGTTACCAATTCTAACCTCGTCATCTTGATTATGCGAATAACTATTCTCATTTTTAAGGCTAAATTGGTAATCAAGATTATTCCGAGAAATTCTTTCGTTCTTCAAAACCCTAGTTTTCTCGGCCAAAATTTTGAGGACTCTTCGATAGGACGAATAGGACCTAAGAAACAAACCAAAGTTTGAGAGACTCTTCGATGGGGCGAGTAGGAACGGAAGGATCATAATAAGGACTAGTTTTCAACTGTTTAATTAAGTTGTCCAAAGACGAGGAACTAGTATTGTAATATTCCTTATTTTCTTGCTCGTATGACATGTCGCTGCGTGCGAATAGTGATTGGGCTCACTATGATATGAACCATAACCTTGAAAAAGGTTGGTGTTCCCCAACCACTATGCACACTGTGGGTCAAAGTAGTAGTGTCCATTCTGAAAATCGGTCGGATATTCATTGTATTGGCTATTGTAATACCGGTTCGACATTGTTTTTGTGCAAATGCAAATGCAAGGTCGACTAAAATGGGTAGGCTCAGTTACCACAGAAAAATATACCCAAAGGTACGAGGTGAGGTTTGTGGACTTTCACTGGTAACTCCCATAAGGCCCAAGGCACGGGTTCAAATTACTAATCCACGAGTTTTCCTAAAATTGGTAGTCTGACGATGCAATTGGTGTGTGCACGTGTTATATTTTTTTTTTAATAAATAAATAATATAATAAAAATAAACAAACAATATATACAAGTCCAAAACAAATATAGAAAAAAAAAACTAACAAAAATAATATCTCCGGTTTTCTCTTTTTCTTTTTTTTTTTGGCAAGTTCGACTTTCCACTTTCCGTTTCAAGCAAAACCTGCACAACAAAAACAAAAACACCAAAGACGTAAAATAGAACAAAAAAATTAAATAAAAATAAAATATATACAAAACCTAAAACCTAAACCTAATTACAAGTCCGCGTCGGCGGCGCCAAAAAACTGATGTAGTTTTAATTGTGGTAAGTATAAGAGTATCGTTCACTCGGACTTTTTTTAAATATTTTGATTTTAGACTTAATGAAAGAAATACTAAAACAAACTAATTACAATTGATTTTTGTTATCAAGGAGAGATGAGTCTAGGGCTTTGGATTTCACTACTTCTAATGATGGTAAACTCAATAAATAAAACTTTGGCAAATTACTCCGACTTTACTCAAAACAATTTTCGAACTCAATCTCATGCTTTGGAAGATATAACACTACATGCTTTTTTTATGACTTACGTCGCTATTCTAAGGCCTAATCCTCCTTTGCTTATAAAAGAACGGTAGAAACTACCCAAAACAGTTTTTACGAAGCATGTAAAGAAGAGAGAATTTTTAGACAAATTAAAACACAATTTTTGGAGTAAATATGCCAAAGAAATTAATTACTAAATATTACCCATCAAAAATAGTTTCCTCCAAAACCCTAGAAAAGAAATTTAGCTGCTCATAGATCGAAGATTGAGAAAATTTCATTAATCATTGTATTAAAAATAAGAATAAAAGTGCTTACAATGATTTTCAAGTATTATAAGACTGTCTCTCGAGGGTCTTTATTTTCCCTTTGTTGAACAACGATAGTTAGTTAGCTTTGTCGTTGTTTTTAAGTCTGCTCTTTTACGACGGCTTTTGGTGGTGCTTTGTTCTTGGTGTTCTTGAGCAGCACCAGCAGAAACAGAATCCTGCAACCTGTGATTTTCCTTCTCTGAAACTCTCCAAACTTCCCCAAACTCTTCCCCTCCATCATAGAACTCGTACCGTCCCTTTTATACACCACAGGCCTATTAAACCTCTCCAAAATCTTCGATACTTTTCTTGCTCTTCACGGCCAAGTCACGGGATTATTTCCTGTTTTATCTCTTAATTTCCTTCCTGAATTATCCAAACTCTCCTTTTATTCTTCGACAAACAAATCCTGGTGAGAAATAGCACGTAACTTCCAAGTATAAGACCCAAGCAAATCCCGTGATACCAGCGTACCCTGTTTTGCTTAGAGCTGATGATCAAGCCCAATTTTTCCGAGTCCAACACGAATACCAAGCCTGTTTAGGCCTAACAGATCAATCCCAATGGATATACCCCGATTGAATCTCCCTAAAAGATGCCGAAAATTTAATCCCTAAATCTGCCATCATTGCTCTTCTTTTCCCGCCAATTTGATTTCAAATGGGGAAGATGATGGATGCCCTTTATCCAACTGTCGGGTGCCTTTAACACTTGGGTGTTCTGGAGTGTATATAACAATTAAGGTGCCCCTTATCAATTGTGTACCCCTTAGTAATTGAAGCGCCCCTTATCCAAATGAAGGGTCCGAATAGTAATATGGCCTAAAACTATGCCATGAGTTACCATGAAATGGCATTTCTCCCAATTTAGCACAAGATTTGTTTCAACACATCGTTCAAGGATTAAAGACAAATTGTTCAAGCAAAGGTCAAAAGAATCTCCAAAGACACTAAAGTCATCCATGAACACTTCGATTATGTTTTCAACATATTCCGAAAAGATACTTACCATACACCTTTGAAAGGTAGACGGAGCATTGCATAAGCCAAAAGGCATCCTTCTATAAGCAAAAGTACCGAAAGGACAAGTAAAAGTGGTTTTCTCTTGGTCCTCCGTGCTATCACAATCTGATTATAACCTGAATAGCCATCAAGAAAGCAATAATAAGAGTGTCCAGCTAAACGTTCAAGCATTTATCAATAAAGGTAATGGAAAGTGGTCTTTTCTAGTGGTGGCATTCAATTTCACTTAATCAATACAAACCCTCCAACCGGTTTGCACACGAGTTGGGACGTTCATTCTTATCATTCTCCACCACCGTCACACCCGATTTCTTTGGTACTACTTGTACCGGGCTTACCCACTTGCTATCGGAGATGGGGTAGATAACACCCACTTCCAAAAGCTTGAGTATCTCCTTTTTCACAACTTCCATCATGGGAGGATTTAAACGACGTTGCGCGTCCCTTTTAGGCTTTGCATCATCCTCCAAACGAATTGTGTGCATACAAACGGCAGGGCTAATACCCTTGATATCGGCAATTGTCCATCCTATGGCCGTCTTGTACTTCCTTAGCACCCTTAGAAGTTTTTCTCCTGTAAATCACTAAGCTTGTTAGAAACAATCACCCCAGTAACTCTTCATTATCACCCAAGTACAAGTACTTAAGGTGGTCGGGAAGAGGTTTCAATTTTAAAATCGAAGATTTAATAATTGAAGGTACAAGCTTTCATCACTTGCATGGTAAAGAAATAAAAGAGATATTATGAGTTTTCGGGCATCCTTGTAGTGAGTTAAGATCACCAAGAGCTTCCTTGACTTCATTACCACACTTTACACCATTATCTATGGTTGTAGTTAACACGGTTTCCAAAGCATCATCACCGTTTAATTCAAACATTTGTTGTGCCAATGTATCCATCACATCAATGGAGAAACAAGAGTGGACATCGCTAGGATGTCTCATCGTCTCGAAAATGTTGAAACGTATTATTTATCCATCAAACTCCATAGTTAGCGTTCCTTGTCCACATCAATTATGGTTTTCGCCGTTTTCATGAAGGGACGCCCAAGAAGCAATGGAAGAGAACGAGTCCGGTGAACCTTCATCCATCTCTAACACACAAAGTCCGCTGGAAATACAAGTTGATTAACTTTGCACAAGAACATCCTCAACAATACCCATTGGGTAGACATTAGAGCGATCGGCTAATTGCAATACAATTTCAGCCTTTTAAGAGGACCAAGATCAAGTGAATTATACATTGACGTAGGCATAACATTAACGGATGCGCCTAAATCCAACATAGCTTTGTTAAATGTTGTGTTACCAATTGTGAGGGAATGTCAAAACTACCGGATCCTTGCACTTAAGTGGGAGTTTGTGTTGTAATATTCTTGAGGCATTCTCCCCCACTAAGCGCTTCATTACCTTTGAGCCTTTGTTTGTTGGTACACAAGTCCTTCAACACCTTTGCATACTTTGGAACTTGCTTGATAGCATCAATGAGTGGTATGTTCACATGAATCTTCTTTAGAACGTCTAAAATCTCCTTTTCTAATTCACTTCTTAGAACTTGCAAATCTGAGGAAAAGGTAGAGGAGGAACATAAGTAGAAACCAGGAGTTTTAGAGTTAGGAATAGGTACCTCAAAGTTTGGGGAGAATCCTCATTCTTCTCCTCCAAAACAAGGTTCCTTTGGTGTCTCCACCTTGCCCGAATCGGTAACCTCGGGTTGCACAAGTTGTGTACCGCTTCTCAACGTAATAGCATTGACACCCTCTTTTGGGTTAATAGGTTGAGAAGGGAGTTTCCCACTATTTTGCGCCTTCAGTTGGTTCAACTCAATAGCCATGGAGCCCATTTGTGTTTGCAACTCCTTAATAGCACTCTTAGTTTCTTGTTGACTTTCTTTGAACATGGTGGAAATGCCTTGCATCATTGTTTGAAGCTTTGAATCAATATCGGCACCTTGATTTTGCATGGATTGTTGTGCTTGTAGTTCTTTGAAATTGTTGTTGTTGTGGTTGAAATCCACTCGGACGGTTGAAAGTAGGTTGTTGAATGGAACCTTGCTTGTTAGCATAGCTAAAATTGGGGTGATCTATCCATCCCGGATTGTAAGTGTTGGAGTAGGGATCATCACTGTCTTGGTTGATTTGGAAAGATCGCATTAGCTTGCTCGTCTTCATAAGATTGAGGAGAACTTGGTATAACCGCGGATGCAACTTGTTGCAACATTGCTGTCATGTTACCCATTTGTTGACGAAGTTCCTCCACCTCGCTCACTTCACTCACCCTTCTTAGAATCACATCCGAACTCACAACACAAGAATTGTTGTGAGTTCGCTTGCCATGTTTTCAATCAACTCTCTAACTCGTGCCACCGTCTTGTTCACTAGTGCACCACCACCCTTGCGGCGTCAATAAGATTCCTATCACTTGATTGTAGCCCTTCGCCGAAGTATTGTATTATCATAGCGTCATTTGAATTGGTGGTGAGGACAGCTTCCAACCAATCTCTTGTATCGTTCCCAACATTCATATAAGGATTCTCCCACGTTTTGCTTCATCCCACAAATCTCCTTGCGAATTTGAGTAGCCTTGGATGCGGAAAATATCTCTCTAAAAAGAGTTTCTTGACCCATTCCATGTTGTGACACTTACGGAAGGTAAATAATATAACCAATCCATAGCACTATCCATCAAAGAGAAACGGAAAACCTTCAACATTGCACCATCCGCCTCTACATTCGGCTGGAAGCATGGCCATGACAGGTGGTGTGGAAGTCCAATAGATGTTTGTTTGGGTCTTCATTCACCATGCCATGGAACTTTGGTAATTCTCAAGCAACCCGGCTTAATCTCAAAAGTAGAGTCCGTTTGAATACATCCTCTGTTGTGTATCAAGCTTGTGAGAAGCCAAGTCCTTGAGTGTACGATTTGCATCACCCATTGCTAATTTTTCTTGACTTATGGTTCGTCTACGATTGGAACCTCTTGTTCTCTAGTATGTGTAGCTCTTCGTCCACTTCTAACTCTTGCTCGTCCGATTGCGCCTTGACTTGGTTGGAGTATTGTGCCTCTTGAGTAGCTATCCCGCACCTTGGATAATTCCAATCTTTAGTAGCCAGGGATTGATACACGAAAACAATTCTAGCAACCAAGTGAGAAACAAGGCGACAAACAAAAAAGCAAAGATAAAAGCGAGAAAGTGTAAAAGAAACTAAAAACTCAATAACAAGCCGTATGCCTCCCGGCAATGGCGCCAAAATTTGGTCGGTTGTCAATCCGTCAAATATAATTTCACTTTCTCAATCAACTAGATATAAATATAGTATGCGATAATAAAGAGTTCGTATCCACAGAGAGGCTTTCATTGTTATAAAATTTGAGTTTCTAAAATAACACGAGGTATGTTTGTTGTATCTAAGCAATACTTGATGGTGAAAGCAAAGTAAATATTTGGAATAATCAATAAAGAGAAGATATTGGTCACGGGATAGTATCATTCGCAAACATGTATTATCATCAATGATTAGAATTGGTATTTTAATCTCGTATTTATTAAAGTCCTAGGATACCTTGATGTAAGTATAACCCGTTAATTCCCTGTTTTCATCACAACCACATTAAAAGATGCATATGTGAATTCTTCATAGAAAGCAACCTAAAGTGTAAAAGCACAATTAAGTTTAACTCCCTAAAAGCATTAAGTTTCGTGGAATAAGACTCATCAATGCAAACGAATGTGTAAAAGCACTAAACATTTTAACAAAAGTTATGATTCACTTGTAACTAGTAGGATATATCACTACAAGCACTAACCACAATTATCTTTACTTAGAATCGGGATAAACAACTTTTCGTATTGAAAACCCTAATATATCTCTAGAGATGAACACAAATCGGATTGATTCCGGACTCGACCCTAACAAGTTTTCAAATCTTATAACACTATTAATTGTGAATCAAAAACAATAAATTACTGAGACAAAACTAATTCATTGAATCAAAACATGTTGAGAAATCAACTTTTATCCCATAACCAATAATATGTTTAGCTACTCATAGCTATGGAGTTCATCATAATCAATATTCAAGAATAAAATAATGAAGAAGAAGAACAAAAGCAAACCCTAGAAGCGTAAACAAAACGGCTCTCCCAAAATTCCAAGAAAAAGATATATCATAAGTTGTAGAAGACCTTCCCTTTATAGCTTTTCTCCAACTTCTAAAATTAGGTCTAGTCTTCAAAGTCCATTAGATGAAAATCCACCAAGCCCATAAGAGGGAGAAACCCATGTAGAAAATATGACCCAAAAGTGGTCGCCGGAAAATATCTCAGGTGACCGGCAAAGTCCGCCCGGTCACCGGATCAGTGAGTCAACTCGGTAGGATCGGCGGGTCAACTCGGTCAGACCGAGTTAGACCGAGTTAGGATGCGTCAGGTCAGATTCAGCTATCTCTTGGCTAATTGGACTGGGTTGTCAGGCCTTGAGCCATTTGCACAGGCCATTCCAAGTGTTGTGCCATCTTGGCGCATCACTGTTCACTCCCAGCCAAGATGGCTGTACATTCTGCACAGTGCAATCCCCTGCATCTCAAACCTTCTTATTTATCTGAGCAACACATCCAGCATCATCTCTCAATTTCCACCTACGAGACCCAACCTATTCCTGCAACTACAACTTCATTCGCGGCGGCTCACCAAGCCGAGTCCGACCCTGCAACCTCATGAGAAACAATCAAATGCCTTGCTCTCGCTTCCAATTCAAGCCATTGCCTGCCTTCATCTCAGCTCCAGTTCAAACCATCGCTGCACTTAACACCTGCCAAATGTAACTCTATCGTGCGATGCGCTCTCAGCTCCAACAGCTGCTTCACCAATTCTATCGCCACTTTCCGCAGCTTCATAAAGAATTCACCTGCAATTCTCAATGGCATTGCAAGCCTGAGCTGTTTCTCTTCTCTTCCTTGCCCTGAATCCAGCTGAACACCAGCTTGCCTCAACTTCACAACATCGATCCCAGACATCCACCAGAGGCTTATCTCTGTCTCAGGTCCTGCAATTTCTCATCTGTGGTCATAACCACCAACAATTTCCACTACCATCTCTGCCATCTTCCACCAGCGGCCACTTGCCAGACTCAATCTCCATTCTGTCCACCAGTACCAGTACAAATCACAACAACTTCAAGTGAAGCCAACATTCCCTTTTTGCTTCCTCTCAGTTCAACCAACTCCATCTACACACCACATATCTCCATTTCAACTTCTAGCAACAATAGAACCTGTAACATTGCTTCAATTCCATGGCAGGTTCAGTTTATCTCCACCTGTAGCTGCAACACTTCATTACCCCCAACAGGTCCAATGTTTCCCTGTTAACTCAGTAAAACCCACTCTTCTTCATCTCTCTATCCACCAACAACAACCAATTCAATCATCAGAGTCCAATCAAACTTCAAACCCCATGAGTCTCAGCAGCTCAAATTCAACCCATTCACAAATCAAATCCAGTGAAATCGTCGATGTCTGCCTTGGAACTCATTAAACCCAAATCTCAACTCAACCACAAGAACTCAACCATTTAACAACCGCAAATCCACTGAATCTTATTCTTCATAACTTGATTTGATACCATTTGAAACATATCAATTTCACCACTAACCCTAAATTAATTCGAGCTCACAAATGCGACTTCTCGATTCACATCGAGATCTAACTCTTGTGGATCGAAAAGAAAATCCTTCTCAGATTCCAAATTCACATCAACCCTAGTTTACGTAGAAACCCTCAAGCCGACAACAAGCAATGATTCAACCATGAATCCACTGTAATTCTCATAAGCAAATCAATCAAACCACGATTCTTAATCTCACTGATTTCCTCAACATCGAGTGGCTCGGCTTTTCCGGATTTTATTATCACCAACAGTAATGACCATTTCTCTCTCGGCCGAGGCAATGAAAGAGAGAAAGTAATTGTTTCTCACGATATTTAGGTCGTGTAGGAAATGAGACTGGATATAGCCACCAATTAGAATAGATAAGGGTCACCGAAATGACTCTAGGCACCCGGAATTGGATAAGGGCCATCAGGTCCATAAATGGCTTGTCCGGTTCGAATAACAGAGCCGGTCTATATCTCTACTCATCTCGGTATGTCGATTACGAGGCCCGACAATCCATTCTTCACCTCCTGCGCGGTCGAACTACATGTGAATTGACCTTTACCTTTTACGCTCCGTGTGGACGTTTTCTCCTTCTTTTGCTTATAACGATTCCATTTACATGATAGCTCAAAAGTAAACATAAGATACATAATTTACCCACGAAAAATAGCAAAGAAAGCATAAACTCTATATAGTAAATACGGTGTATTCTACACCTATCACTATCCAATCCTCAATACCAGGTATTTGTTCTTCATCTTCTATTATCATTACATCTACCTCTTCTTCTTCTTCTTCTTCTTTATTGATTGATGGTGATAAAAGTGTTTGTATCTTTATGCATCTGTTCTTGGGCACTGTCATCATACTTGAGATAAAGCATAAGCATCTGAAGTCTATTATCTTTTCTTGATATATGTCTCCATTTAATTTTTGGGATTCTCATGACAACTCCTCAAC
Organism: Papaver armeniacum; assembly: GCA_023531295.1. Taxonomy (NCBI): domain Eukaryota; kingdom Viridiplantae; phylum Streptophyta; class Magnoliopsida; order Ranunculales; family Papaveraceae; genus Papaver; species Papaver armeniacum. The sequence goes on along the minus strand of JAJJWW010005751.1, from coordinate 53,777 downwards.
AAGTTTTTGTATTTCTTCATGGATGACTCATTTGTAGAGTATTCTCCTTTTATTTGACAAATAACTAGTTGCGAGTTCTTTGAGTGATTCTTACATTTTCTAACTTAATTTACATTTGCGAATCTCGAGCATGTATCACAGCCTCATATTAAATCTCATTGTTTGTGGATGCAAACTCCAATACGAAGGAAAAAGCCATTTTGTTGCCCTCGGCGAGATCAAAACAATTCAACTCCATTACCTTCCCCATTTGATGATCCATCCACGGTATTTCCCATCTATTTGGCTCTGATTACTGAGATATCTTGGATTCCCATGTTCTTCTTAGTATCATTATTTCTTCCTTTGCTTCATCATCTTCTAAATGAAGTCTGCTAAGAAGTCTGCAACAACTTGCGATTTTGGTGAAGATAGTATTTCATATTTGATTTTGAAATGTCTATTTGTGCATTCCATCTCTCGACTCTTTGACCTTTTTGAATTTTCATTCATGGCGATTGGTATTTTTTGGATACCCTTATTTCATGCTTTGAAAGTATATTGAAGTTTAAATCTTGCATAAACTAATGCCAAAATTAGTTTTCAATCTTTGAATAATTTTTCTTTCTTTGCATTGAATGTTTCTTGATGTAATAGATTGGTTTTCAACTCCTGCATCTACTCGCAATAACACGGCACTTAAGGCATGCGAACTTATGCAAGATAGATTAATAATTCTTCTCCCGGTTCTTCCTTTTGCGAAATAGATATATTAATCGGATGCTCTTTTATTCCTTGAAAAGCTTTCTCGCAATCGTCTGTCCATCTAGCTTCGTTCCCCTTTTTGAGTATATTGAAGGAAATGCTTACACTTATCGCGACGACCGAAATGAATCTTCCTAGCGAGGCTAAGAGTCCATTTAACTTTTGTACATCCTTTATAAATCGCGGTGTTGGCATGTCATGAACTGCTTGTACTTTCTGGATCAGCTTTATTCCTTCTTTAGATACAATATAACCTAAAAATTTTCGATGCCACCCCAAAAATACATTTTTAGGATTTACTTTGATGTTAAAATGTCTCATCTTGCTCAAAAATTTCTCTGGATCTTGGACATGATTTTTGCTTCTTTACTTTTTATTAGCATATCATCTACATATACTTCCAATGTTTTGTGTATCCACTTTAAATACCTTTTCTACCATCCTTTGATATGTTGCTCCGACATTTACAGCAAACCAAATGGCATTTTTGTGTAATAATATAACCCTCTGGGAGCGAAGAAAGCAGTATGCTCCTGATCTTCTTCAGCGAGAGCAATTTGGTTGTATCCTTTATATCCGTCTAGAGAAGATATTCTATCATTTCCTTCTGCCAATTCATCCATTTGTGGAATATCATTAATGGAAAACTATCCTTCGGACATGCTTTATTCAAATCGGTAAAATCTATACAAATTCTTATCCCTTTCTTCTTCTTTGGTACTATGACCATATTTGCTATCCACTCTGGATATTTTGCTTGTCTTATAATCCCTGCATCAAGCATCTTACGCAAATTCTTCTTCTATTTGAGGGTGATACGTTGTCGCGATTTTTCGATTCTTTGCTTGAATGGCCTTACATTTTTGTCAATTTTTAATCCGTGGCATGCCACGGATGAGTCTATCCCCGGCACCTCATCCATGTTCCATGCGAAAATATCCTTAAATTCTCACAACAAGCTAACAATTTGTTCTTCTTCATTTGTTTCCATCTTGGTTCCAATTTTTAGTATTTTTGGTTCGTCTTCGGTCCCAACATTTACTTCCTTTGTTGGTTCTGTGATGTGCCGGCCTTAGATTCTCCCATTGGTGTAGGATCTTTTATCTCCTTCGCAATCTCAGTTCCTTCTTCCAAAATTTCGCCAGGTATCCCTTTTCCTTCCTCTGCTCTTATCATATAAGCTCTAAATTCCTCTTCCCTTTTTGCTTCCCTACGCCAATTTTGCGATCTTTTTCGCTTCTTTACACGTCCTTCATATTGTTTTACTTCAATTTGATAGCATGATTTCGCTTTATCGGTTTCCCCTTTAATGCATTGATGTAATGTTGATGCTACGGCTTTAATTGCATGAATCCATGGCCTCCCCAATAGCATGTTGTATGGTGATTCCATATCCACTCGCATAATGCCGTTTGTGTTTTAATATCCCCAGTGACATTAGCACATCTATTTATCCTTTTGGTTTTGTTATAGATTCACCAAAGCCATGAATATGATAAGTTGAAGGAGATCATCATCTTTGTATCCCATTCCCTGTTATGCATGATAAAAGATTATATTCGAAACTCCCATGTATCAACTAGAGTTCTATTTACCGCCTGTTCTTCCATAATTTTCTTTGATTTTTTCTTTTCCTTTTCTTTAGTGTAGTCCTTGTGATTACCGGAGACATGTGTTAAACTTTCTCTTGATACCTCTCTTCATAGTGAATGTAATCTTGTTTTTCCCATTCTTTCATTAGTAGCTCTCTCTCGTTGTTACGATTTTATTTCCTTCAAAATCTAAACATGGATTCTTCCTCGATATTTTCATGATTAGTTAATCATTTTTTTGTAATCACACTACATTCCATCTTTTTCTATTATGTTCCTTGATTTTGACTCTTTCTTCTTTAACCAATTTATCAATCATCTTCTTAATTTGAACTATTTTAACCCCAAATCTCTAATCTTCATTCCCTGTTTCTAGCGCCATATGTAATTGCAGGAAATCCTACAATACACACCTCACAAATTCATAATATCTAACACATATTTAAGATCAATAATCAATCTTTTTATTAATTGTATTAGAAATTTTATAAGAAGGTAGTGAAAACAAGAATGTAATTGTTATTCTAGACTTTCTCTCTCCTATAAAGTTTCTCTCCACTCTCTAAAGATCCCCCTTTCATAAAGCCTATTGACTCTTTATATAGGACAACTACATAATGGATGGCCACTAAGTTATCCCTTATTTTGGGATCGACTTGCGACATTCTACAAGTGTACAGAAGATGTAAAATCTCATGCAATACTCCTAAACCTGCTTGGTCTTCCGTCTTTCTCATGTTAAATTTGTCGTCAAACATTGCGTCATTTATATTACCCGTCTGCGACGTCTTCGCAATGTGTCGTTTATGGACTTCGCAAAGGTGTTGGTGTTGCGATATTCTGATCCTACAAACCTAAAAAACCCGAGTACTCTCCATTTTTGTTTTCACGAAGAAACCCGTAGAAACTTCTTGTTGTTCGATCCGGCCCATACCCATCTGTTTGAACATAACGAGGCTAATATCCATCGTGCCCATGAAGAAAACTCATAAAACTCCACCAACTCTTGCAAATACCCGTGAAATGTTCATGCCCACATTTTGAGTCATCTCGATGATCGACCAAGTCGATCAAACAAAACCCATTACTGAGCCTGTTACAAAAAGAACAAACGTGATGATTCTCGGTAGCTTTAGTCTCTTCCTAACTCCATCAAAATCAAACCCTAAGTGCCTTCTTTAAAACCAATTTTCCGGTAAAGCAGTTTCAAATTGTTGAAGATGACTGCCCCTATCCATTTCCGGTGTTCCTTTAGCAATTTGGGGTACATTTAGCTATTCGAGGGTGAATAGCAATTTGTGGGGTAAAGATGACTTTTTGGGCTGTAAATAGTGAAAACTCGTGAGGTTCCTTTGTCAACTCCTCAAGGTCATTTAAGAAGTGCCTTTAACACTTTTAAGGTGCTTTTAGTAGTTTCTCGGACCATCTCTTACCTCTCATATTCACTTCTTTTCTTCAATTTTTATACATCACTAAGGCTGTCATGCTTTTGGACATAACTCGCATCACTAAAGCCGTATGCCTTTAGATAGAAAAGAAGTAAATAATGGGAAATAAGTAAGCCTCTATGACATTTGCACATGAAATGACACTTTAGCCCCTTTTAGCGGCGTTTCTTCTTCTTTTGCTCTAAAGTACCTAAAACTCAAAAATTAAACATAAAATACATAATTTACAAAAAACTTAGCAAAAGCATAAACAATAGATAAATATCAAGGTGTTTTAGACACATATCAAATTCCCCTACACTTAGACTTTTCTAGTCCTCGAGCAAATCAAACTAAACTAATTTTAAAAACATACAATGATGTGATTTTATGTTGTTGTAGAAAAGTGGTAAGAAAGATGTCGTTTCCTCTCTGGACTTGTAAAGATTTAGTTTAGAAACTCTAAAAACAAAGAAAATATATTTACAAGATGTCACAATATCGAAGATTCTTTGAGACTCAGGATTCCACCAATTCTTACATTCATGTGGTTCAACTAATAATTCTAGACATTTTATAGCTCGTTTTATTGACTCTAATTCATTACAGAAAGTAGATTTTGAAAGTAATGGTTTGTATATCTAAAGCATGAGACATCAAAACACTTAAAAAGCACTTACCCATCAATTGAAATCACAATCATTCATAAAAATCATAAAGATACGATTAAAAATCAATGCAATAAGTCATAAAAAATTAATAGAATTACCACCGCATGAAAAATGGCTTCCTCCATCGTCCTAGTGTTGGGGTTTAGCTCCTCATGTTATTCACGTGCTCAAAATAGGTGTTCATAGCTCAAAAGTGTGAAAAACAAGAGAAGATAATAACTCGAGGCGAGTTTGCAACGCTAAAAAGCGTTACAAACGGTGATTCTACGAGGAAGAATAAGTCGCCCGCCGCGATACTGAGGTTGCTGCTTTGTTGAATTTAAAGTTGCTCGCGTTCTTCAATTAGGGTTCTTGAAGCAGGCAGGTTTGTAGCGTCGTCTGCCCAACCCTTTCTCTTCTTCTTCACTGCTTCTTTGCCAAATCGAGCTCTGCCCGGCTTCTCACGATCCTCCGTATAGACCCCAAATACCCGACCCCCTTTTGGAACTCTTAACGACATATATATAGCCAACGGGTGCAAGAATCTTCGAGAAAATCTTCACTTCTCTTCTCTTTATTTTCTTTGCAAGAATCACGGGATATTTTTCCTTTTTTAATCTCACGCGTCTCCCTTTTTTTACTCCAACTTCTCTACTTCCCGAAACCAAATCGAAATATCTTCTCCAATTCTTCCCATGCACCCTTAATATTAGTTCCGTGAAACTCTCTTTTCGGTCTTTCCCTGTTTTAGCGGGATGTAAAGATATCTACCCTTTTTACGATACCAAACACATTAGCAGCCCTGTGTGTGTATTAGGCTAAGCGAATCCATATCCAAGAAGAACTCGGTTAAATTCAACCAAACTACGCCGAAATCTGCTGTTTTACTCGAACACTTCTTACTCCCTGTTTTTGCATTTGGGCAACCGATCATCCGGCCAATTGAATCGATTTAAAGAGACATACCAACCTGTTATGTCCAAACGGGATGATTACAACAGATTCAGTGATTGAATCACTCTCGAGACATCCCCGAAGTCGAACCTTAATTTGATAGTCATTGCCAAAATCTCCAGCCAATTTCCAAATTTAAATGGTAAAGGGATGACCTCCCTATCAACTTCCGGTGTGCCAATAGTAGTTGCCTGTAGTACCCCTTATCATCTTGGTGCCCCTATCCATTTGAAGTCTGAATAGTAATTTTCTCCCACGAGCGCAAATACCACTTTTGAGCCAATTTTCCATAAAAGCTTATTTCTCCAAAACACCTACAAAGACATAAAATAATCAAATAAGTATAAAATCGAGCACTAACAATACATTATTGAGATCAAAATAGACACATAAATCGTCCATCAAATACCCCCAAACTTATTATTTGCTAGTCCTCGAGCAAATCAAATGAGAAAATAAAATCCTAACTCCTTTTGCCGTGCATCGTCGATTGCATTTAGCGTATGCAATAAGCCTTTAAACCCCTAGGTGGCCTAGTGGCGAGTTATAGTCTCGGGAGGGTTTGCAGTGTACCCACAAAACCTTTACACTCAGGACCTAACTATCTCGAACCTTGTAAGGCACTAAAGAATCTCCTTGGTTGGCATACTTATTGACTACGGGAGGAAGTACCCCCGATCACGAAATTCCAATTCTTGTACACGAGTTTACACTCAAGCATACTAAAATTCATATATAAGTCATGAGGCTCTCAGATAGTAGCACTATGGACATCAATACCCAGGAGTCAAAACTAATCACATGGATAGATCAAGAAGATGGATATGGAGAAAAACATAGATGGTTTTGATGTTTGCTAAGTGATCGATGTTTTCATATGCATGCAGAAGGCCTCATGAAAATGAACCTATCTAATGGTAGAAAATAGGTCGAGGACTAATATCAACACTGCTTGGCATATACAAGGGAACCGGTGGTCGACAATCCTAACTCACAGGTCAACACAATGGCATATACAAGGGTTCCGGTGGTTGTTTATTAATTTATTCCGGTTGGTCGGATAGTGCAGGTCACTTTCTTTTTTTTTTTTTTTTTTTTTTTTTCAACTTTTTTTTTTTTTTTCAACTTTTTTTTTTTTTTTTTTTTTTGCTATCTCAATCACTCTATTTCACCCTAGCATCGGTAACAACTTGATTCATGGGCCCCACCTAATCATAGAGAAACATAGTTTAAAAACAAAACAAAATAAAAACGTAGAAAAGGACTCAACGAGATTGGTGAAACTATCATGTTATTTCTTTTTTTTGAGCTCACGTGCTTTTATGAATAGACTCTTTAGATGTTGCCATCTAATCAGATTGGTTCCTCGACTCCTACAACCAAAATGCTTCCATCCACTTAGATTGGTTAGAGCCATCCTTAATAAGCATAAATTTCTAGGCTCTGGAGTTTAATAATGCAACTATAACTAAAAGTTTCTCCCATACTCCCAAACTTAAATTTAACAGTGTCCTCAATGTTCTAAAGATAAAATTAAAAGCATGAACAAGGAGAAACTGTTACCATTTATAGTAAAAGAGTTAAGGAAAGATATTACCGTGTCATGAATATTGGGTTACCTCCCAAGAAGTGCTAAGTTTAAAGTCTTCAGCCAGACTAACAAAGGTTAGTCACTCATAGAATCTAAAGTAATAGCCGAATTTACGTGGGTCATCAAAACCAAATATAGGCTATCACAAGTAAAAGGAATGCAACATGCGAGAAAATTAACAAATGAATCACACCCTTGTCTAGTTTCTGTTTAAAACTGACTACATCTAGGCGTAGTTCGGGAGTTCGGGTTCTATGGCTGGGTCCAAATAAAATATTTTCATGTGTTGGAATTCCTCAAAGCTAAGATCCGATTCGAGTATTAAGTGGGAAAACTCAAATAAAAACTTAGAAGCACATAATAATAACCTAAATAGCTGCGGATCCTTAAAGTCAATCGGTCTTGACCACACAATTGACCACGATGAGGCGCGGTCAATCATAAGAAAATGTCGATACTAATTTCTAAAGTACTTAGGTTTAGTCTCAAAACTAAATAATGGACACATACGAAACTTATACGTTCCCCCTTTGGTTGAAAAATATTTGGGTGGGAAAACAAAGTCAATCTGGGTATCATAGCACAGGCTAACCCGTCAACCGGAGGATGGGTTTCTAACAAGCTGAACTTCTTCTGGACATTGTAGGTTACGGAGAACTGGTATGAAGGCAATCGGCACAATGGTTGAGGAACATATATCAAGTCCCAAGTGAGGGATCTCTACAAGAGCTAAAGGTAAAGCGCGAGGAGAATGATAATCACCCCCAAACTTAGAGTTTTGGGTGTCTCTAGATAGACTATCTCTGATTTCCTAATTTCTAGATCATCGGAATCTGAAAATGAGTCAACTTCTTCTTCTAAGTTATAATCGGAGGTGCATCCTCACTCGTCATATTTGAAAGCTCTACGAGTTCATCTTCTTTGTCTAAGACTAATGTTTCTAAATCATTAGACTCAAAAACAATGTTCTCGGAATAAACTCGTTCCTCAAAACTATCATAAACCGTAATCATAAGGAAATACTACATCGTCTAAAACGGTGGTATCTCTAGTCAAAATCCTCGTCCTTTTGAATAGGTGAATAATTATTAAAATTATTTGGATTTGAATTAGAAATAATATTATCATTGTAAAGCTCAATTGGAGTAACAAATTCTGATCACTATGCCTACTTATTTCAAATTCTTATTGACACTATCCTCATCATAATCATCATTGTAATAACATGAAAATGATTGAACCTCATCTAAAGTAGTGTTACCAATTCTAACCTCGTCATCTTGATTATGCAAATAACTATCCTCATTTCAAAGGTACTATTGGAAACACTATATTGGAAATTAAAACTATCTTGAGCATTTCTTTCACGGGCCTCTAACGACATTTTAAAAGTCGATTCACATGACTTCTGATTTTTATCTAAGAAAGAAAGGTCACATGTTGTATTGTTTTTTCGTCCATAACTAAGTCATTCATCTCTGAACTATGTGTGGACTTAAGTATCTTTTGTCTAGACTCGGCTAACTAAGTGTGGACTCAATAGAGGAATTTCGCTCGTATGACCGGTGGGAATATGGATAGTAATTGGGCTCACCATGGTATGGACCATAACCTTCAAAGGCTGATGTTCCCAACCACTTTATTCACATTATGGGTCAAAGTAGTAACATCGATTTGAAACTCGATCGGATATTCGTTGTATTGGCTATTATTATACCAGTTCGACATTCTATTCGCGGTGTGAGTTGTCACACAAAATAAAAACCAGCAGCGGGGGATTCGTGGGTGGATAGAGTCTTACCTCCGTGCAGACGGACGATGAACCGTTGAAGTCGGCTCGACCACCGGCTCGATGTCGGTGTGCTCTCAGAGGGCGAGGCGATGTCATGCTTCATCGTCCTTCCTACAAGCAGTTTTATTTAATCTTAACCCTTCCTTAGGGTTTAAAATAATAAAGTCCAAGTCCAAAAAGTGTCCAAAAATAAAAAGAAAAATTACAAAAATACAACCCTATTCTGATTTTCTAAAAAGAAATAAAGTCTAAATAAAATAAATATGTACAAAATCTTCTTCACGCCTTGGATTCCTCTTTTCTTTCCTTCTTTGGCGATGCTTTCCTTTTATAGCACTTTTTCTTTCCTTGTAGCTTGACTCCAAATGCGAAAAGAATCGAAAAGAATACCAAAGGCGTAAAAAGAACAAAAAATAAAAAATAAACTTAAAACAAATCTAAATACAAGTCCGCGTCATTTGGCAAAATGATGTGATTTTATGTTGTTGTAGAAAGGAGTGGTAAGAAGATGTCGTTCCTCTCGGACTTGTAAAGATTTAGTTTGAGGAAAACTCTAAAAACAAAGAAAATATATTTACAAGATGTCACAATATTTAGAGATTCTTTGAGACTCGGGATTCCACAATTCTTACATTCATGTGGTTCAACTAATAATTCTAGACATTTATAGCTCAATTTTATTGACTCTAATTCATTGCGAAAGTAGATTTTGAAAGTAATATTTGTATATCTAAAGCATGAGACATCAAAACACTTAAGAAAGCATGACCCATCAATTGAAATCACAATCATTCAATAAAAATCATAAGATACGATTAAAAATCAATAAATAAGTCATAAAGAATTAATAGAATTACCACACGCATGAAAAATGGCTTCCTCCATCGTCCTAGTGTTGGGGTTTAGCTCCTCATGTTATTCCGTGCTCAAAATAGGTGTTCATAGCTCAAAAGTGTGAAAAACAAGAGAAAGATAATAACTCGGGCGGGTTTACGGCCCCGAAAAGGCGTTACAAACAGAGCTATTCTGAGAAGAATAAGTCGCATAAACGATACTAAGTTGGCTGCGTCGTTGAATTTAAGATCTCTTCGTTGGTCAATGTTCTTCAATTAGGGTTCTTGAGAACGACAGTTTTGTAGAGTCGTATGCTGATGGCCTTTCTCTTCTTCTTCACTGCTGCTGCCAAATCGAGCTGCGACTTCTGCGATCCTCCGTATAGACCCCCCAAATCCCGACCCCCTTTTTGGAACTCTTAACATATATATATATAGCCAACGTGCAGAATCTTCCCGAAAATCTTCACTTCTCTTCTCTTTATTTTCTTTGCAAGTCACCGGGATATTTTTCCTTTTTTTTAATCTCACGCGTCTCCCTTTTTTTACTCGACTTCTCTGCATAATCGAAACAAATCGGCGAAATATCTTCTCCAATTCTTCCCATTAATGCTTGCCAATATTAGTTCCGTGAAACTCTCTTTTCGGTCTTTCCACTGTTTTAGCGGGATGTAAAGATATCTACCTTTTTTACGATACCAAACACATTAGCAGCCCTGTTGTGTATTAGGCCCAAACGAATCCATATCCAGAAAGAACTCGGTTAAAATTCAACCAAACTACTGCTTGAAATCTGCTTTACTCGAACACTTCTTCTCCTGTTTTAAATTTGGAACCAATCATCGACCCAATTGAATCGATTTAAAGAGACATACCAACCTGTTATGTCCAAACAGGATGATTCTGTGATTCAGTGATTGAATCACTCTCGAGACATCCCAAAAAGTCGAACCTTAATTTGATAGTCGTAAAAATCTCCTTAATTTCCAAATTTAAATGGTAAGGGATGACCTCCCCTTATCAACTTCGGTGTGCCAATAGTAGTTGCCTGTTGTTACCCCTTATCATCTGGGTGCCCCTTATCCATTTGAGGTCCGAATAGTAATTTTCTCCCACGCGCAAATACCACTTTTTGAGCCAATTTTCCACTAAAGCTTATTTCTCCAAAAACACCTACAAAGACATAAAATAATCAAATAAGTATAAAATCAGTACCAAAAATACACATTATTGAGATCAAAATAGACACATAAATCGTCCATCATACAACTCCACAATCGTTGAGGATACGGTCACATAGCATGTATAACAAGCTTTTAAACCCCTAGGTGGCCCTGGTGGTGAGTTATAGTCTCGGGAGGGTTTACAAGAGGTATACCCACAAAACCTTTACTCAAACCCTAGCTGAAGAATTCAGGAACGACACTAAATAGTCTCCTTGGTTGGCATACTTTATTGGTTACAAAGGAGTACCCAGATGTGAATCATATTCATTTATACGTGATAGAGATCTACTTAGATAGTCACCACAATGGACATCGATATTGGAATCACCGCAGATCACATAAATTATAGAGATATATAGCTAAGATGAGCGGTATTTCCCGTATCTGTCCCAAGGCCTCCGCTTGAAGATGAACTGTGAATCCTAATGGATTGAGATCTTGAATGCGGACTAATATCAACACCGTGTTGGCATATACAAGGGAACCAACGGTCGATAATCTTAATTCTAGATCAACTCGGTTAGCATATACAAAGGAACCAACGGTCGATTTTATTGAACAATAATAAACTTTTCATTTTTCATTTTTTTTAAGCGAATGATTTTATCTTTTAGATCCAAGCACATGCTTCTTGTCGATGGATTACATGATAGTTCCCATGGATCCTGCATTTCACGCTTGTTTAGCGGCGAAGATAGGGGAAAACACACAAATATTGCTATCGAAGTGTCATTTTTTTTTCATTTTTTTTAATTATTATTATTCTATTTGGTCTGATTAGTGGTCTATGTAGTTGCTATGAAATCCCTACTACACCCCTCACAAGAATTTACTCAATCAAACCATTTTAAGATGAACAATTATAATTTTTAGTGATTAACTTCTTGAATGTTTTTAAGATAAAATGGAAAAGAGCTAAAGAAATTACAATCACTATAAACTTTCTCTCTCTTAATGACTTGCTCAACACTTGTAAAAGATCCCCTTAACAATGTCCTTTCGCTCCTTATATAGGGCATTACATAATGGATGGCGGCTAAAGTTGTCCTTTATTTCGGGAATGACTTACGAAATATCGCAAGTGTACAAATATATGATCTCGCAACTCTCCTAGATCTCGCTAGGTCTTCACATATTTCTCGTGTTTTTTGGTGTCGGCATTCATTGCGTCATTCGTATTACTCATTTGCGCGCCTTCGCAATGTTGTCGTTTATTGATCTCGCTAGGTATTAATGTCGCGATATTCTGTTCCTACATCTTGCCTCTTCTCATGTATTCTCTGCGAAGAAGAGAATGTCATGAGAACTAACATTTTTAAATGCCGCAACCATTTGTTTTTCATCAATTTTTGCCGACAAGATTCCGTGAATTAGGGATGACCGCTTACACGTGTCTAAAATTTCCTCTTTTGGCATATTTAATCTTTATCCGGTTACCCTTTTCTTGTCTATTTAAGGAGGAGTTCCTTATGAAAGTATTTATTTTCTTTTACTTCGTCTTCTTCATCGTCTGCAACTTTTTATTGGTGTTTTTTTCTTCCTGCAATTCTTCTCATCATCTTTCTGCTATTGTTCTTCTGCTACTGTTTCTATGGAGCCATCAAGGTTTGTTAAATTTGCTGGATTTGATCTTTTTGTGATTGATCTCTCCTATTGAAGTTGTTTTTGTTTTGACATTGTTCTTCTTTTAATGATTCCCATCTTTGTTTTTGTTTTCGGTAAGAACAAATCTAACACCAAGTTCACCGTCCATGAATCCCTCTTTTGTTCCCATGCCCAATCGAGTTATCGTTACTAAAGAAAGTCTGAATGACAAGGTATTTAAGAAACATCTATTCTTCTAATAACAATATTGTTGCCTCTGTTTATTTAACTTGTGATTTCGCGAGGATGACAAAAATCTGTGATATGCTCCCAAGAAACCTCGTCTCGTTCCAAAATGTTGAGTCTTCTATTTCCTTTCCGGATTCAAGCTTACAACTTCTCCTGCGGTATCTTGGCAGGATAAACCATCTTCATTGCGATATCTTCGCTAGATAAATCAATTCCTCCTTTGCAGGATAAACCATCTTCTCCTGCGATAAACCATCTGTCATTGAAGAAACTCAAATGGATAGAGATGTTTGGATGGAGCAATATAACCAGTTAGATAATCTTCATACATACTCTGTTGATCAAATAGATAATCTAACCCAAGAAAATGTTCATTTAGTTCGAAGCAAGACTCATTTGAATAATGAATTATCTCATCTCTCTTATTCTTTGAGTAAATCTAATTTGGAGTTGGAAACCTTATCGATGAAAATGGAACTCTGTCTCAAGAGAAGCGAGAGTTTTGTTAAACAAGGTGGCGATTGCCATAAAACACGTGATGTACAATCGAGAAAATATGTAATGAACGGGAACAATCTCTGCATTGTTTGAGAAGTAACATTCAAGAAGTCAGCTGTTGAGAGGGATAAACTTATTCGGGGTAGAATAACTTTAAGTGTGAAAACCAACAACCTGAAAGACCAATATTCCAAGTTAAAAAGAATCTACTCTTCCCTTGCTAAGGAAAATAACTCTGCTTGTTTTCAACGAAAAGTTTGCACTCTCGATTAAAAGGTTTGGTTGGAGATAATTTTGACAATGCCATGGATCATTTGAAGAATAGTTGCTTGGCTTTGAACCAATATCTTATTTCGCAAAGGAAGGTAGTCATAGAATTTGACCGCCTCATCTATTCTCCTTTCTCAAGTCTTCAAATCTTTTATCTATATAACTCCTTTTGTTCCTTGTTTTTTCAGGTCCTACGAAATATCTTCGCTCCTCCTTTATTATGGAGTCTAACTATGCCAAGGTTCGCAAGAGAATGCGTTACTTGCTTCTCTTGCTAAGTCTCGCGGCCGGGCGAAAGAAGATTGGATTATCTTACTCACTCCAAAGACATCCAGTATAAATCACGAGAGGGCACTCCTTCATCAATTTCATCTTAAAGCGAGTTGTGCGTGAATAATATATTGTTGTCCAAATCTCTAGACCTGTATCTATGAACCTCACGAAGTTGAAGAGGATGAAATCCCTAATTTTCTGATAGTGACTATGAATACGAAAGTGGCGAGGATGTCGCAAATGAAAAGGAGATCCCTACAATAATGAAGCTTGTCAATAATGATCCAATTGAAGAGGTTTTACTCAGAATCATCCAATCTGATGAAAATGTGAAAGTTGTTGAAGTGATAAAATTGTTGAAGAGTGTTTAACATCTCTGTGGCGAAAAGAATAATGTAGAGTTAAACTTCTTTTTGTAATTTTGTATCCTCTAGCCTCTTTATCTATAACTTTTTTTGCATAAGACGCTTATCAATTCCTTCGAGGTGCACTTTTTGATAAGAAAGATTGAGTTTCTTTGTTGAACAATTCTCTTATTTCCTCTTCTTTGTCTTATGAATGACTTTTTCTTGTGCGGTTTTGTTTGTATTCAAATGATTAAGCAAATCATTCATAAAGTGATAGCTGCTTCATTGTTGCGACTACTCTTGCTGGTTAGTATTTGCAAATTCATTCTCGCCCAAGCTTGTTGCGCTTACTCTTTTTGTGTGGTCTTATTTTGCCTTCCTAGTTAAAGGTCTTATTCGCCACCCCTCGTCATTGCGACAAAATCGCGGGGCGATGTCATACACTTTTCATGTAAAGACCCATTGATCTTGCCTTATCATTTTCTTAATATTATTGCCTCTGCGGGATGTTTTCGTTGCGACAATCTGAGGGCCTAGAAGTTCTTGCAGCGTTCTGACCCCATGATATTGTCGTCTTGCGACGAAAATCGCATGGCGTCTTTACACTTTCATGTAAAGACCCATTGATCTCGTCTTATCCTCGCGTTAGTATTATTGCCTCTTCAGAATCATCGCACAAATATGACAAGCCTAAATTTTCTTTGCGAAAATAAAGCCTCATGACATTTGCGTCTTAAGACACTTATCGGCTCCCTAATGGAGGTCCGCCCTTATCACCTCCCTTGTTGCCCCTTCAAGAAGGCGTACATCGGACATACAAGACTAGCTCCTCCCATCCGGTATTAACAACAACCGGTTGTTTTTCGCGACCTCTTATCCCTTATACCTATAGGGCTTATGGTTACGAGGCACCACAAGTGGAGTTTTCTTCGGTCGAGTGCGGCATGTGCCAAGACTTGCCAGAATGACCGAGACACTTCAAATGCCCCGGGCACTCTTGGCTCAACCGTGTACCTCGGCGCCTTGGTCATACAGCCAGATCCTTGGAAAGACCTCGGTCGTCCAACCGAGGGTATAACCTTATATATATAGTTGGAAATCCAAGGTATCTCTCCCAGGATGGGCTTTGGTGACCCCAAATTTCCATGGCTCGGTTTAGGGACGGTGTAACCTTTTCCCACTGAGCCATGTCAAGAGATACCCCCTTATATGGCGCACTTTAGGTCTTACATTTGCTTCTTGCGAAATATCATTCCCGAACTAGGGTGTACGCCATAAAGGTTCGTCCCATTCAAATAAATCATTCATTTTGATTATCTCTTATTATTTTATTTGAGATATTAGCACATTCTTTCTTTATTTTATGCGATTTCGCAATCATTCTTTGCAAAAAACTTTTATATAAATTCATTTGCTTCATCCGTTCGGTACTTGTGATCTAATCTTTTCCTACAATCTTTTATGGGTAATATCTCTTGAAATACAATCTATTCCATGGTCTATCAATCGTGGCCCACATCTTTGCCCTCGGGATCCATCAATCTCTATGCCCCTGTTCCAACTATCTCCTTAATGATATAAGGTCCATCCCATTTTCGCTTGACTTGCCCTTTTCTCGCTGATATCTTTGGTGTTTCTCTCAAGACTAGATGCTTTGGTTGAAATTCTCGTGTCTTGACACGTTTGTTATATTCTCTGGCTAATATTCGCTGATAATTCTCCATATGTTGTAGTGCTCTTTCTCTTTTTTCTTCAAATTCATCTACCTTGATTAAAATGTTTCCCGCACTAAGATTTTTCTCCCAAGCATCTTTCTTTGTGGTTGGAATCATAACTCATGTTGGGATCTGCTTGACTCCATATGTTAAACAAAAAAGGTGACATTCACCTTCCTACTTTGGTTGTATTGTAAGCCCACATCTTGCATTATGCACTTGTTCACCATGCTCTATTATGTCCTTCTAACTTCTTCTTCAATATGTCTACGATTGTTTTGTTTGTTGCTTCTGCCTGTCCATTGGCCTGCAGGTATAAAAGAATTGATTTCCCACATTTTATCTGAAATGCATTAAGCAACAGTTCTATATTTTGTCCCTCAAACTATTTCCCATTGTCAGATACCAACTGTGCGGGGATTCCAAGTCTGCATATAATATTCTCGAATATGAAGGTTAAGATATCTTTATCGCGAATGTGTTGTACCGCTTTTATACCTCCCATTTTGTGAAATAATCTGTAGAGACAATTAGATATCTTCTGCCATGTTCCTGGTAAAAATGGTCCCACAATGTCTAAACCCCACTTTCCAAAAGGCCATACACTAGTTGAAGAATTTAATGGGTGCCCTTTGGTGCATGTATTTTCTTTCCGTGCCTTTGGCAATCTTCAACGTATTGATATTTGTTTTGCATCCTCATGCATATACGACCAATAATAGCCTTGCATTTTTGCCTTATGTTCTAAGATCTTCCCCCCTTGTGATTGCCAAAGATCCCCATTGCAGCATCTTTAATATTGTTTCTCCTTCTCTTCGTGTTAAACATCTAAATGAGGGTCCATTAAAGGATCTTGATCAGTGCCCCATCTCTTAGTTCATAATTTGTTGCACGGCTTTTAATTTGTGTGCCTCTAATCTGTTTCTTGATGTTTCCTTTCATCGAGATATGCATGAAGTTCTGCTCTCAATCTTTATCATGAGCATTTGTGTTCCATCTTCTATTAGCATCACATTTGTCTCTGCTCTTCCTCTTTATTGATTGATGGTGATAGAAATTAATACGTATTTTATGCATCTCGTAGCTGAATCCGTCATCATACTTGATATAAAGGAAAAAGCATCTGCGAGTCTATTATCTCTCCTTGATATATGTCTCCATTTTATTTTTGGTATACGCATCGACAACTCTTGACAAGTTTCTTGTACTTTTTCAAAGATGGTTCATTTGTAGTATATTCTTTTTTATTTGGCGAATAGCTAATTGTGAATCCAGTGATTCTCATTTTTCCAATTTCATTTCTATTGCGAATGTGAGCATGTATTATAGCCTCATATTCTGTTTCATTGTTGGTAGATGCGAACTCCAATCTGAAAGAAAAAGCTATTTTATTGCCTTCACGAAATAAAACGATCCCAACTCCGTTGCCTTCCCCATTTGATGATCCATCTACCAATATTTCCCATCTGTTTGGCTCGATTAATAAATCTTTTGGATCTCCGTGTTCTTCTTCTATATCCATCATTTCTTCCACCTTCCGCTTCATCCTCTTCCAAAGGAAACTCTCTAAAAATATGCAAACAACTTGTGATTTTGGTGAAGATAGTATTTCATATTTGATTTTGGAATGACGTACTTGAGCATTCCACCTCTCAACCCTTCACGACCTTTTTGAATTTTCATTCTGACTCAATTGGTATTCTTGTCATTACCTTAATTGTATGTGCTGAAAGTATATGCGAAGCGTGAATGTTGCATAGACTAATGCCAAATTTAGTTTTTCAATTGAAGGTTTCTTTGATGTAATAGATTGGTTTTCCACTCCTGCGTCTATTCGCAATAATCTGCACTTAGTGCATTTGAAGTTATCATGAGGTAGATTAATAATTCCTCCCACTGGTTACTTTTTGTAAAATTGATATATCCATTAGATGTTCTTTTATTCCTTGGAAAGCTTTCTCACATATGTTGAAAAATGCTTACATTTGAAAAAATGCTCACATTTGGATGATCACGCGAGATGAATCTTCCTAGCGAAGCTAATAGTCCAATTAACTTCTGCACATGTTTTACCGTCGCTGGCGTTGGCATATCGCGAATTGCTTTTACTTTCTCTGGGTCGACTTGTATTCCTTCTTTTGATACAATGTAACCTAAAAAATTTCCTGATGCAACTCCAAAGGTACATTTTTCCAGATTTACTTTGATGTTGAAATGCCTCATTTGTTCAAAAATTTCCCTCAAATCCTGTACATGGTCTTTTGCTTCTTTACTTTTTATTAACATGTCATCCACATATACCTCTAGTGTTTTGTGTATCCATTTCGCGAACACCTTTTCTACCATTCTTTGATATGTTTGCTCGGCATTTCGCGAGACAAATGGCATCTTTGTATAACAGTACAATCCTCTTGGAGCGAAGAAAGCGGTATGTTCTTGGTCTTCTTGACAAGTGGAATTTGATTGTAGCCTTTGTATCCATCAAGAGATGATATCATTTCATTTCACGCGACTCAACCATTTGCGGAATATTCGTAAAGGAAAGCTATCTTTTGGACAAGCTTTATTTAGATCAGAAAATCTATGCAAATTCTTATCCCTTTTTCTTCTTTGGGACTACGACCATATTTGCTATCCATTTGGGATATTTTGCTTGTCTAATGATTCTGCGTCCGCATCATACGCAATTCTTCTTCTATTTGAGGATGATATATCTTTGTGCGATTTTTTAATTCTTTGTTTGAATGGTCTTGCATTTTTGTCAATCTCCAATTTATGGCACGCCACAGATGGATCTATCTGGGCATTTCATCCATATCCCATGCGAAAATGTCTTTGTAATCTCGCAACAAATCAACAATTCTTCTTTCTTCATCTGCTTCCATCTTAGTCCCAATTTTTAACATCTTGGGTTCTTTTTGATTAGAGCGTTCACTTCCTTTGTCAACTCCGCTGCGATGTACCGGCCTTCGGTTCTCCCATAGGCGTTGGTCCTTTCATTTCCTTCGCAAACTCATTCTCTTCTTCCGAGATTTTGCTAGGTATCCTTTTCCTTCTTTTGCTCTTTATCATATAAATTCTAAATTCTTCTTCTTTTTTCTTTGCCTTTGCCATGTTTTTGCGATCTTTTCGCTTCTTACCTTTTCTTCATAATGTTTTACCTCGATTTGATAATACATCCTTCCTTTATCAGTATCTCCCCTAATCTCACCAATCCCATTTGGCATTGGGAATTTGATACATTGATGAAATGTTGAAGCTACAAATTTAATTGCGTGTACCATGGTCTCCCCAACAACACGTTGGATGGTGATTCCATATCCACTACATAATGTCACCCATGTTTCAATTTCTCTACTTGAGAATTAAGTAATTTTATCTCCCCTTTAGGTTTTGTTATAGACTTACCGAAACCATGGATATGATATGTTGGGAAATCATTTCTTCATTTTTGTACCCCAATTTTTTGTAAGCATGGTAAAACATTATACTCACTAAACTCCTGTATCCACCAAAGTTTTATTTATCGTCCATTCTTCCATTGTTTTTTGTTGGTTCCCCTCCTTCCTTGCGTGCGTTTATTGTAATCACTAATGGTGATGTGATTTAGATTCTCTCTTGATATCTCTCTTTCTTGTGAATGTTATCTTATTTTCCCAATCTTTCAAGATTGATGTCTTCTCCATTGTTGCAATCTTGTTTCCTTCAAAATCTCGTTTATGTATTCTTCCTTTGATATTTTCATGGAATTCATTAATCATTGTTTTTGTAATTAAAACTATACTCCATATTTTCATTACATTCTTTAGTTTTAAACTTCTCTACTTCATTTGATTTAACATTTTGTTTCCTCGTTTTCTTGATTTGAATGATTTTAATTATAATCTTTTATCTTCAATCTTGTTTTATCTTTTATCTTCAATCTTCAATCTTCAATTTTCAATTCCCTGTTTCTAAGCGCTTGATATGTAGTTAGAAATCCCTACACTACACCTCACAAGAATCCACTCAATAAAACCATTTTAAGATGAACAATTATAATTTTTATTGATTAACTTCTTGAATGTTTTTAAGATAAAATGGAAAAGAGCTAAAAAAATTACAATCACTATAAACTTTCTCTCTCTTAATGACTTGCTCAACACTTGTAAAAAAGATCCCCCTTCGACAGGTCTGCTCGGCTCCTTATATAGGGCATTACATAATGGATGACAGCTAAGTTGTCCTTTATTTTCGGAATGACTTGCGAAATATCGCAAGTGTACAAATATATGATCTCGCAACTCTCCTAGATCTCGCTAGGTCTTCACATATTTCTCGTGTTTTGGCTGTCGTCATTCGTTGCGTCATTCTATTACTCGTTTACGACACCTTCGCAATGTTGTCGTTTATTGATCTCGCTAGGTATTAATGTCGCGATATTCTGTTCCTACATCTTGCCTCTTCTCATGTCTTCTCTGCGAAGAAGAGAATGTCATGAGAACTAACATTTTAAATGCATGACCATTTGTTTTTCATCAATTTTTGCTTACAAGATTCCGTGAATTAGGGATGACCGCTTACACGTGTCTAAAGTTTCCTGTTTTTACGGCGTATTTAATGCTATCCGGTTACCCTTTTCTTGTCTATTTAAGGAGGAGTTCCTTATGAAAGTATTTCTTTTCTTTTACTTCGTCTTCTTCATAGTCTGCAACTTTTTATTGGTGTTTTTTCTTCCTGCAATTCTTCTCATCATCTTTTCTTTATTGTTCTCTTCTTGTTTCTATGGAACCATCAAGGTTTGTTAATTTTTCTTGGATTTGATCTTTTTTATGATTGATCTCTCCTATTGAAGTTGTTTTGTTTTGACATTGTTCTTCTTTTAATGATTCCCATCTTTTTTTGTTTCGGTAAGAACAAATCTAACACCAAGTTCACCATCCACGAATCCCTCTTGTTCCCATGGCTTCGTGTCGAAAGTTGTCGTTACTAAAAAGAAAGTCTGCAAATGACAAGGTATTTAAGAAACATCTATTCTTCTAATAACAATATTGTTGCCTCTGTTTCTTATTTAACTTGTGATTTCGCGGGATGACAAAAATGTTTGATATGCTCCCCCAAGAAACCTCGCCGTTCCAAAAATGTTGAGTCTTATTTCCTTTCTGGATTCAAGCTTACAACTACTCTGCCAGTATCTTCGCGAGGATAAACCATCTTCTATTGCGATATCTTCGCTAGATAAATCAATTCCTCCAGGAGAAACCATCTTCTCTGCGATATATTCCATGAGATAAATCAATTCCTCCTCCCATTCTACTTCATCTCTTGAAAATGCCACCATCGATATTCTGAATTTTCCGTCAATGAAGTTCCTCGGGATGAATCCCTTCTACTTTTACCATCAATGCCTCTGTTTTCCCACTCCATTAATCTTCATCAAATTTCTTTTCTCGGCATTTCTATGACCAGGGTGATTCAATTCTTCCTTCTCCTCCCATCATTACCTCTTCATGCGGGTCTATCCCTCTTACCAAAGAAAATGCGGAGGGAATAGATGTATCCTTCAAAGTTTTATCGGACATCATGAATGATGTCAAGAAGACATCCATTGATCCCGTCGGGTCTAAGCGTTTGCGAGTCTTTGAGTAAATATTTCGGTTCGACAAAATGTCGCAAATGTCTTTAGAACAAGAAGTTAAGATATTGAAGAATAATCTTCAAAACATTTCGCTGGATCGTGATAATCTTCGCAAGAAGAACGAAGAACTAAAACGTATTATCTCCTTTTTTTTTTTTTTTTGAAGACCTTGTTCGCCTTTTAAGCTTTAAACCAGAAACGAAAAATGGAGATATATCGGTTGGAATCTGTCATTGAAGAAACTCGAATGGATAGAGATGTTTGGATGGAACAATATAACTTGATTAGATAATCTTAAATACATACTCTGTTGATCAAATAGATAATCTTACCCAGAAAATATTCATTTGGTTCGGAAGAAAGACTGGCGGCTAATGAATTATCTCATCTCTCTTATTCTTTGAGTAAATCTAATTTGGAGTTGGAAATCCTTATCGTATGAAAATGGAACTCTATCTCAAGAGAGCGAGTTTTGTTAAACAAGGTGGCGATTGTATAGCGCTGATGTCCTGGTCGGAAAATATGTAATGAACAGGAACAATCTCTCATTCGCTGAGAAGTAACATTCAAGAAGTCACTATTGAGAGGGATAGAATAACTTTAAGTGTGAAAACCAGACAAACCCAAAGACCAATATTCCAAGTTAAAGAATCCTATATTTCCCTTGCTAAGGAAAATAACTTGCTTGTTTCTAACAAAAAGAGTTTGCACTCTCGATTAAAAGGTTTGGTTGGAGATAATTTTGACAATGCCATGGATCATTTGGAGAATAGTTGCTTGGCTTTGACCCAACATCTTATTTCGCAAAAGAAGGTAGTCATAGAATTTGACTGCCTCGCCATATTCTCCCTTTCTCAAGTCTTCAAATCTTTTATCTATATAACTCCTTTTGTTCCTTGTTTTTACAGTGCCAGAAGATCTTCGCTCCTCCTTTCTATTATGGAGTCTAACTATGCCAAGGTTCGCAAAGGAGAATCACGTTGCTTGCTTCTCTTGCTAAGTCTCGCGACCGGCCGAAAGAAGATTGGATTATCTTACTCCTCAAAGACATCCAGTAGAAATCACCAGAGGCACTCCTTAGCCAATTTCATCTTAAAGCGAGTTGTCGTGAATAATATCTTGTTGTCCAAATCTCTAGACCACTATTATCTATCGAACCTGAAGTTGAAGAGGATGAAATCCTAATTTTCCGATAGTAACTATGAATACGAAAGTGGCGAGGATGTCGCAAAATGAAAAGGAGACTCCCTCTAATAATGAAGGCATCAATGATCAATTGAAGAGGTTTACGATGAGAATCATCCAACCTGATGAAAATGTGAAAGTTTTTGAAGCTGATAAAATTGTTGAAGAGTGTTTAACATCTCCTGCTGGCGAAAAGAATAGTGTTTAACATCTCATGAATATACGGCCAATAATAGCCTTGCATTTTTGCCTTATGTGCTAAAGATCTTCCGCCACTGTGATTGCCAGCATCCCCACTGTGCAACATCTTTAATATTATTTCTCATTCTCTTCGTGTTAAACATCTAAGTGAGGGTCCATTAAAGGATCTTGATGCAGTGCCCCATCTCTTAGTTCATAATTTGTTGCACGACTTTTTAATTTGTGTGCCTCAACTGCTTCTTGATGTTTCCCTTTCATCGGATATTATGAGTGATTATGCTCTCCTATCTTCATCGCAAAGAATTTGTGTTCCATCTTATTAGCATCACATTTGTCTCTGCTCTTCCTCTTTATTGATTGATGGTGATAGAAGTATACTTTATTTTTATGCATCACGCAATGGATCCGTCATCATACTTGATATAAAGGAAAAAGCATCTGCGAGTCTATTATCTCTCCTTGATAGATGTTTCCATTTTATTTTTGGTATACACATCCACAACTCTTCAACAAGTTTCTTGTACTTTTTCAAGATGGTTCATTTGTAGTATATTCTTCTTTTTATTTGTGAATAGCTAATTGTGAATCACTTGGTGATTCTCACATTTTCCAACTTCATTTCTATTGCGAATTGCGGCATGTATTATAGCCTCATATTCTGTTTCATTGTTGGTAGATGCGAACTCCAATCACGAAAGAAAAAAGTTATTTTATTGCCTTAATTTGGAGAAATAAAACGATACCAACCTCGTTGCCTTCCCATTTGACGATCCATCTACCAATATTTCCCTGTTTGGCTCGATTAATAAATCTTTTGGATCTCATTGTTCTTCTTCTATATCCATCATTTCTTCCATTGCTTCATCCTCTTCAAAGGAAACTCTTTGTTAAAGTCTGCAACAACTTGTGATTTTGGTGAAGATAGTATTTCATATTTGATTTTGCAATGACTTACTTGAGCATTCCGCTCTCAACCCTTCGACCTTTTTGAATTTTTCATTCTTTGAGCTCAATTGGTATTCTTGTCATTACCTTAATTGTATGTGCACAGAAAGTATATGTCGAAGCTTGAATGTTGCATAGACTAATGCCAAAATTAGTTTTCAATTTTTGAATAATTCTTTCCGGTATTGAAGGTTTTGCCGATGTAATAGATTGGTTTTCATCTCTGTTGCCTATTCGCAACAATATCGCACTTAGTGCATGCGAAGTTGCGCAAGGTAGATTAATTATTCCTCCCCCGGTTCTCGTTTTTGTAAAATTGATATATCCATTAGATGTTCTTTTATTCCTTGGAAAGCTTTAAAGTATGTTCAAAAATGCTTACATTTGTCGGATGGTCGCGACCGACCATTTGGAATATCTAAGTAAAGGAGCTATCTTTTGGACAAGCTTTATTTAGATCAGTAAAATCTATGCAAATTCTTATCCCTTTTTTCTTCTTTGGGACTACGACCATATTTGCTATCCATTCCTGGATATTTTGCTTGTCTAATGATTTTAAAGCGTCCGAGTATCTTCTCGCAGATTCTTCTTCTATTTGAGGATGATAAGGCATTTGCGATTTTTTCTAATTCTTTGTTTGAATGGTCTTGCATTTTGTCAATCTCCAATTTATGGCACGCCATGAGATGGACTATACCGGGCATTTCATCCATATCCCATGCGAAAATGTCTTTGTAATCTGTGACAAATCAGCAGTTCTTCTTTCTTCATCTGCTTCCATCTTAGTCCAATTTTTAACATCTTGGGTTCTTTTTACCCCGATTCCGACGTTCACTTTGTCAAATCCAACGCGATGTAGCTGGCCTTGGTTCTCCCATAGGCGTTGGTCCTTTCATTTCCTTCGCAAACTCATTCTCTTCTTAGAGATTTCGCTAGGTATCCCTTTTCCTTCTTTTGCTCTTTATCATATAAATTCTAAATTCTTCTTCTTTTTTCGCTGCCTTTGCCATGTTTTTGCGATCTTTTCGCTTCCCCACCTTTTCTTCATAATGTTTTACCTCGATTTGATAATACATCCTTCCTTTATCAATATCTCCCCTGATCTCGCCAATCCCATTTTGGCATTGGGAATTTGATACATTTATGAAATGTTGAAGCTACAACTTTAATTGCGTGTACCCATGGTCTCCCCAACAACACGTTATATGGTGATTCCATATCCACTACACGTAATGTCACCTGTGTTTCAATTTATCCTAACAAAATTCTTAATTTTATCTCCCCTTTAGGTTTTGTTATAGACTTACCGAAACCATGGATATGATATGTTGGGGAAATCATTTCTTCATTTTTGTACCCCAATTTTTGTAAGCATGGTAAAACATTATACTCACTAAAACTCCCCTTATCCACAAAGTTTTATTTTATCGTCCATTCTTCCACTGTTTTTGTTGGTTCTCCTCCTTTACCTTGCGTGCGTTTATTGTAATCACTAATGGAGACGTGTGATTTAGATTCTCTCTTGGTATCTCTATTACTTCCGTGAATGTTATCTTTGCATTTTCCCAATCTTTCAAAGGCGATGTCTTCTCCATTGTTGCAATCTTGTTTCCTTCAAAATCTCGTTTATGTATTCTTCCTTTGATATTTTCATGGAATTCATTAATCATTGTTTTGTAATTAAACTATACTCCATATTTTCATTACATTCTTTAGTTTTAAACTTCTCTACTTCATTTGATTTAACATTTTGTTTCCTCATTTTCTTGATTTGAATGATTTTAATTATAATCTTTTATCTTCAATCTTCTTTTATCTTTTATCTTCAATCTTCAATCTTCAATTTCAATTCCCTGTTTCTAGCGCCAATATGTAGTTGCAGGAAATCCTACACTACACCCCTCACAAGAATCCACTCAATTAAACCATTTTAAGATGAACAATTATAACTTTTATTGATTAACTTCTTGAATGTTTTTAAGATAAAATGGAAAAGAGCTAAAGAAATTACAATCACTATAAACTTTATCTCTCTTAATGACTTGCTCAACACTTGTAAAGATCCCCATTAAAAGGTGTCCGCTCGGCTCCTTATATAGGGTATTACATAATGGATGACAAACTAAGTTGTCCTTTATTTTAAAGGAATGACTTGCGAAATATCGCAAGTGTACAAATATATGATCTCGCAAATCTCCTAGATCTCGCTAGGTCTTCACATCTTTCTCGTGTTTTGTTGTCGTCATTCATTGCGTCATTCGTATTACTCGTTTTACGACGCCTTAGCAATGTTGTTGTTTATTGATCTAAAAGCTAGGTATTAATGTCGCGATATTCTATTCCTCACAGTCTATTTATTATTTAGTTACTCAATCACTCTATTTCATCCGGTATTGGTAATAATTCGATGTGTTGGGCCCCACCAAATCACTTAAAATTTATTTTGCAAAATAGAACATAATGTGATGATTCCACGTTATAACACTTGAACTCTATCTTTTTGTGAATAGACTCGTTATTGGGTTCCTTAAGTCCTACAACCAAGTTGTTTCCATCCACTTAGATCGCTTAGTGTCATCCTAAATTGGTGTAGGATCCAAAAATCGCACAACACATTTTATTAGTGTGCGAGATTTAATTATTTTCTTAGCTTGAGAGAATGTAGCAGAGCTTGCGAAATTATAGAGAGAGAGCCTGCGAAATTATAAAGAGGCTGAGAGAACATAGCACGGGAACCTAAAATAGGGGAAATATGAGCTGTATGTGAGCTGTCATCCACTATGTAAACACCTATATAAACAGAAAGGCAAGAGAGTGAAAGGGGGAGATCTTTTTAGAATGGAGACACAATTTTGGAAGAGAGAGAGAGATTTATTTCTTTATCATCTTCTTCCCAAAAAACTAGATCTAGAAAGCTCCAAATACCATTAATGGAGATTCTAAATGTAATATTTATGTAATTCCAAAATCATAGTGAAGAATCATGGATGTAGATCACATTGATCGAACCATGTAAAAATCTTGTGTCTCCATTTATAATTTAGCACTTTTATCTTTATTTTGATTATCAAATAAGTTTAGATCTAGAAAATATTATCATAATATCACAAGGGGTGTGTTGTAGGATTTCTGCAACTACATAATGGCGCTAGAAACGAGGGATTTCAGTGAAGATTGATATTATGATTTGGAAGAATTTGAAGTAGTAGATAAAGAATTTCATATAGTTTTCAACAACTCATTAAGATTGAAGAATAGCTAGAAGAAGACATGCATCAAAACAACCAACAAGCTGTTAGAAGGAGTATGAGACTTCTTTGGAGAAGGGAGAAATGAAATGGAGGAATCTTTAAGAGTAAACACAAGAAACAATGGAGAAAATCGGGGTTCAACCGCCAATTCAGCATACAACGATCTGAGAATCGAACTGGATTATGACAAGTGAGCGTGCATACTTAGCACAGTTTTGTAGATGAAATGGGAGAAGAGCAACAATTAGGAGGCAATGGACAGAGGAGAGAGACCAAGAAGTAATTGGAGGAATAATTCATGGAAATGAAGAGATTGCGGCGTTAGAGGCATTGAGGCAAACAATACATGAAGAAAGAGGCATTTATAAGCGGTAAAGAACATTGCAAATCTAACGAGGCAAAATCATGAGCTAAGGATGGAAAAAATGAGATTACAAAATAGAAGGTAAAGAAGCACTACAAGATCAAGATCGGTTAGGAAGAAATAAGATGAAGTTTGCCTGTAGAAAATGCTAATGAAGAAATTCGAGAGGAAGTACAAAATCCAGTTGAGGAACGTCGCGAAAGAAGAGAAGTGATGGAAGATCGTTATATCCAACATGGTGAAACTCTTCAAGACGGGCAAAACGATGGAAATCACAGAAATAAACATCGTCAGGGGCGAAATAATCAAGATGGCGAAGAAAATCAGGAAGAAGGAAGGAGAACATTACATGGGGGAGAAGTATAAAGAAATGAACGAGTAATTGAAGATAAAATTGAAAGACACTATATTGAAAAAGCACATCTAGCTCGCGAGAGGGAAAGACTAAGAGCAGAAATGGAAGAACAAGAGCTACAAGAGGCAATTCGCCAGAACAATCATGATAATCGAGAAAGGAGGCGTGAGCGTAATCACAATAATGGTAATATAAATGAAGAATATGATAGAGTACAAAGGAGAACTGAAAAGCGGCAAAGAGGAGAAAATGAGAGATATAATGGTGTGTGAATTCATGAAAGAAATGAAAGAGAAGATCGCAGAGAAAGACTAGAAGAAAATGATGATCAAGAGAATCAAAACGGATATGAACGAGAAGAAGAGGTGGAGTTAAAAAGACCAATGGAAGCAAATTCTGGGTGTAAATGAACAAATTTTGAAAGAGCTAGCGGAAATGAGAGAATATTAAATAATAAAAAGAAGGAGGTATGAGACAATTGGATAAAGCTATAGAAGAAGTCGCAAAACCCCATTCACACAGGGAAGTACAATTAGGAGGAATACCCCCAAGGTGCAATTTACACAGATTGCTTGACATTTTGATGGAACAACTTGTGCAATACAACACATCAAAGCTTATGTGAGATGTATGCTACAATGGAAAACCATGATGCTATATAATGCAAATACTTTGCATCAAGTTTATCAGGAGAGGCCTTGAAATGGTTTGAAGGCTTGTCAAAGAATACTATAACATCTTTCAACCATTTAGGGCTATATTCTTAGGGCGTATATAAGTAACAATTTTAGCGACCTGGCATTGAAGATGTATTTGGGTTAAAGCAAAGGGTTGGCGAAAGTTTGAAACATTTGAACATGAGGTGGAAGACAATGTGTAACGATATATTGTCGTGTGGATGAGAGATATCTCATTATATCATTCATTAATGCTATATACGCCTTCAATCTGTTATACATTCAAATTTTGAATCAAAGAATACAATCACAATGACCGAGTTATGAGAACTTCAGGAGAATACATTGCTCTCGAGGAAAAGCAAAATAAGATGGAGTCATACCCGATTTGCGAACACAAGTTCAAATGCAACGAATGCAAGCTTGTTACCTAAGTTGATAAATACGGTGAGCACCTCGTGAGGACAAGTAGAGAGGGTAATGGGTGATAATCAATGAAGCTAGTAGCTATATGGGGAGTCGTGATCGGGAAGAATTTGAGAGAGAAAGAAACTTCTTATGGTCGGTGGTAATAATAAAATTCAAAGACTTGATCGACCTACAAGAAACTTATGGAGGCCGAGGGCAAAACTATCATAGGGACAAAGAAGCCACAAGATAATATGGGAAGAAATCGAGATGCCACCTCGAATGCTAGCGTGGAGAAAATATGGGAAGCTATAATCTTGATGGAAAATATACCAACACCATGGAACATGGGAAGGAACCACCTCCAAGCCAAAGAAGCCATGATTTTGTTTCTTATCACCATTTCCACGGACACACAACAAATGACTGCAGAAATATAAAGAGAATCATTCTCAAGATGATAGATCAAGTAAAATTAAATCATTTTCTCGTAAGGAAAACTCAACCTCAAGCATTAACACCTCCTCCAGAGATTCACAGGACGAACACAGCAAAAGAACAAGAAACATTTGTGATAGGAGGTTGGAGCAAAGGCAAAGAATCTGTTTTGTAACTCTATTGTACATTCGTGCAAGACAATTGAAAATTTCGATAATACGCTCAACGGGGTTTTATAAGAGATGTAGATAATAGAGAAATAATGAACATTGCGAAGACATCGTCATCCTTTGAAAAGAATGGAAAATTTACATGAGAAGAAGTACCTAGGGTGGAGAGATGCATGACAACCCATTCACGGTAATATTGGAGATTAACCCAAAACCTAGCGATGATGAAGATGAAAATTCATGGGCAATCAATAGAATTTTGATCGATAATCGGGAAGTGCAGCTGATATCCTTTTTTATCATACTTACAAAACTATGGGAGGGAAAGATGAAGACCTAATACCTTGAACTTACAAAATCTATGGTTTTAATGGTACCGCAAATAAACCTAAAAGGAGAGAGCTCATATGCGGAATTCCACTTTAAAAGGATTGTCCTCACGAAATTTTATTGTGTAGTTGATGTGGAATCACCATACAATGCATTAATTGGACGGCCTTGGTTACATGAAATTCTAGGTGTAGCATCGACTTTCCATCAATGCATCAAGTTCCCTCATCCAAAGTGGTATTGGCATCATAAAAGGAGATTGGTTAGAAGGAAAGAAGTGTCATGAAATTGACATAGAATCTTGCGAAGAAAAAGAGCTGCGAAGAAGAAGAATTGGAAACACAACATCAAAGAAAAACAAAAATGTGAAAGATTGATGGTAGATGCAATAAAATGGAGAGAAAAAGAAATGCTGCGAAGTCAATGCTTGTTGAAGACAAGAAGTGGCGAGAATATCACAAGAGACGGGAAAATAGCAGAGAAAAATTCAAAGATACGGAGCGAAAGTAGCGGAAATAAGAGACCTAAAGAATGAATGTACTTGTTGATTGCAGTAGAAATTGAAAAGAAAGAAAAATGTATGGTTAGTTGATCTTAAACAAAAAAAAAAAAAAAAAAAAAAAAAAACTTGCGAATGGCAAAGCGAATTAACGAAAGAGGCGTGTATGAAAAGAAGAAAATATATTTTACTAATGGAAAAGATAAGATTACAAATTACAAAAGAGCTTATATGGAAGAATCAACAAAATAATCGGATAGAAGCGAACCTACTATGGCATACACCTAGTTCGCGAAATCAAAATTTAAGAGGCAAAATGTAAGACCTAAAGTATGTCATAGTAGGGGTACCTATTACATATGAAGAAGAATCAACAAAATAATCAGAATGGGATGAACCTTTATGGCATACACCCTAGTTCGCTAATAAAATTTCGCAAGAGACAAATGTAAGGCCTAAAGTGCGTCATAGAAGGGGGTATCTGTTGCATGGCTCAGGGAAAAGGTTACACCGCCCCTGGAACCTCGAGTCATGGAGATTTGGGGTCAATAAAGCCCATCCGGGGAGAGGTACCTTGGATTTTCAATCTAAGCTTATGACTTAGGTTGGACGACCGAGGGTCTCTTAAGGAGTCGGCATTTGACCAAGGCGCCGAGGTACACGGTTGACATAAGAGTGCACGGGGCATTTGAAGTGTCTCGGCCATTCTTGGCAAATCTTGGCTTATCTTGCACTTTCGGCCAAGAAAACTCCACTAGGGTGCGATCTCGTAACCATAAGCCCTATAGGCAAAAGGGATAAGAGAGGTCTGCGAAAACAAGCGTTGTTTTTTAAGACCGGATGGTAGGAGCTAGCCTTGTATGGCGAAATACGCCTCCTTAAAGGGGCAACCGGGGGAAGATAAGGCGGCACCCTCCATTAGGGAGCTGACAGTGTAAAAAAAGACGCAAATGTCATGAGGCTTTATGTTCGCAAGAATATTTAGGCTTGTCATATTTGTGGAACAATCCTGAAGAGGCAAAAATACTAGAGAAAAGATAAGACGAGATCAATGGGTCTATGCATGAAAGTGTAAGGACGTCCTGCGATTTCTTCGCAAGACGACAATGTCATGGGGCTTTATTTTCGCAAGAATATTTAGGCCATCATATTGTCGCATGAAAAATATATCTTTAGAGGCAACAATACTAGAGAAATGATAAGACAAGATCAATGGGTTTCTGCATGAAACTGCAAAGACGTCATGCGATTTTGTCGCAATGACAAGAGGCGGCAAAATAAGACCTTTAACTAGGAAGGCAAAATAAGACCACACAAGAAAATGAGTAAGCAAATAAGCTTGCGAAAATGATTATATGTAAACAAATAAGTTTGCGAATATATACATGGAAATGAGTCTCAAAATAAAATAACAAATAAATATTATTTAATCTCTCGAAGTATTATCTTAATCTCTCAGAAGTATTATTCAGAATCTCTCAGCAGTATTATTTATAATCTCTCGGAAGTATTATTCGAATCTCTCGGCGGTATTATTTAGAATCTCTCGGGAGTATTATTCAATCTCTCGTGAAATTATTTAGAATCTCTCAACAATATTATTTAAATCTCTCGGAGTATTATTCACAATCTCTCGGGAGTATTATTGAGAATATCTCGGGGTATTGATAATTTGAAGTATTCATAATTTCGCGAGAATGTGCCGAATTTCTCGGAATGTGATTATTTTTGCAAAATGTGGTTATTTCACTCAATTATTTACAAAATTAAAGCAACTTCAAGAAGATTATACTATCGCATGAGCACAAAACAAGAAATGGAGAGGCAAGATAAGAATGAAGAAATAACTCTCTCATTCTCGTTTTTATCAATATTCTTCCCTCATAGATAAGAACGAGAGGCAACTATGGATTACCAACAAAAAACATTTTATATTCTTTATCTTCTCGGCAAGAATCATTTCCAAAGTGGATGTTCACTAGTGAATAACAAGAATCCTCACTTAAAAATGGAATAATAATTTTACATGAACAGAGCAATATTTCTTATTCTCATTCAAGGACAAATACTTCTTATATTTCGAGGATTGAGTACTTCTTATACTTCTTCAAGGATACTTCATACTTCATACTTTGTATACTTCAGGATGATACTTCTAATTACTCCTTAGTATTTCGGAACTTCACAAAAGAATAGAGGCAAGTACATTACTTTTCAAGTCCAATATTCTTTTCGTTCCTCCAACAACTACAACAAAGAGGATTATTCCTTAAAGATCGCTCTTCAAGCAATATTCAAGAAAAAAGAGGCAATATGTAGGATCCAAATATCGCACAACACATTTTATTAGTGCATTATTTAATTATTTTCTTAGCTTGAGAGAATGTAGCGAGGCTTGCGATTATAGAGAGAGAGCCTCGAAATTATAAAGAGAGCACAGAGAACATAGCACGGATCTAAAATAGGGGAAATATGAGAGCTGTATGTGAGCTTGTCATCCACTATGTAAACACCTATATAAAGATAAAGGCGGGAGAGAGAGGGGAGATCTTTTTACAGTGGAGACACAATTTTGTAAGAGAAAGAGATTTATTTTCTTTATCATCTTCTTCCCAAAAAACTAGATCTAGAAATCTCCAAATACTCATTAATGGAGATTCTAAATGTAATATTTATGTAATTCCAAAAATCATAGTGAAGAATCATGGATGTAGATCACATTGATCGAACCATGTAAAAATCTTGTGTCTCCATTTTATAATTTTAGCACTTTTATCTTTATTTTGATTATCAAATAAGTTTAGATCTAGAAAATATTATCATAATATCACAAGGGGTGTGTGTAGGATTTCTTGCAACTACAATTGGCACACATTTCTAGGCTCTGGAGTTTATATAATTTATTTATTTATTTTATTAATTTAAATAACTAAAAGTTTTTCCCTCACCCCCAAACTTAAATCTAACATTGTCCTCAATGTTTCAAATTAAAGTGCAATACCAAAAATATAAGTAACACGAGGAATCAATAAATAGAGAAGTCAGAAAGATAGTACCTGGATGAAGCGTAACAATCCTTCCATGGAGAGCAAGAAAAAAATAAAATAATGTACAACAGGGTCCTCCAGAGGGACCATAAGATATGTATGGGTTGCCTCCCAATTAATGTTAAGTTTAGTGTCTTAAGCCAGACTTTGTTACCCGTTAAAATTAATCCCGGTAGACAGGATCTCTCAGCTCTGATTCTTCTTTGCATGATCAGGTAACTCAAGAATGGTTTGACGTTGACCTGTTAACCTTAAAAGTTTCTCGGTTCTTAGGATTTTCAACTTCAACTTGCACCATGAGGAAAAACAATTTTGACAAAGTATGGTCCTGACCACCGAGACCCTCACTTACCGAGAAAAGATGTAGACGAGAATTGTAAAGGAGAACTTTTCGACTTTGGTTCAAATGTCTTTCGAATAATCGATTTATCATGAAATATTTTTGTTTTCTCCTTGTAAATTTTTCGCACTCTGGTAAGAATCATTACGCAATTTCTTCTAACTCATTGAGTTGCAGTCTACGGTGATCACAGATAGGTCAAAGTTTAGCGTTTAATGACCCAATAAGCTCGGTGTTCTAATTCTGGCGAGTGGCGAGGCTTTACCAAAGACAAGTCTATATGGAGACATCTCAAGTGGAGTCTTAAAAGCGGTTGGTAAGCCCATAAAGCTTCTACTAAAGCGTAAAGACCAATCCTTTTCGGGTAGGGTTTACGGTTTTTTTCTAAAATGTGTTTAATCTCGCTTATTAGACACTTAACTTGGCCACAAGTTTGTGGCTGGTAAGGTGTAGAAACTTTATGGATAATGGAGTATTTTTTCATGAGCGCCTCGAAAGACCGGTTGCAAAAATGGGACCCTCCATCACTAATGATTGCTCTAGGCATACCAAATCGAGAGAAAATATTGTCTCTAACAAACTTGATCACAAAGTGGCGATCGTTTGTCTTGGTAGCTATTGCTTCTACCCTTAGACACATAGTCAACAACTAATAAGATGTAAAAGTTGCCATAGGAATTGACAAAAGGACCCGCAAAATCTATACCCCACACATCAAAATTTCTATTATTAATATAGGACTAAGTGGCATCATATTACGTTGGGTCATCTTTCCTAACTTTTGACATCTATCACAACTTTGAAAAAACAGGTGGGAGTCCTTAAAAGAGTTGGCCAATAATCTGGATTGCAAAACCTTCGCAGTTTGTTTTTTTTAGAACTAAAGTGACCCCCACAAGCTCCCGAATGACAAAAAGTCGTGATACTCTGAGATTTCGCTTAATCGTGGAATACAACGATTTTATGATTCGATCAGGAAATATTTGAATAAGTACTGATCATCCTAAAAGTATTTTAGTCACAGATAAGAATTTAGCTCTATCTTGTTTAGACCAATGGTTGACATTTGACCGGTTACCAAAATAATTGACAATGTCGCAAACCCGGATAACAAAGAGATGGAAAATAATTGTTAAATCAAGGAGCGTCATCGGATGGTTCTCGTCATCATCTAGTCTCATCAAGGATACTGGATAATGA
Organism: Papaver armeniacum; assembly: GCA_023531295.1. NCBI lineage: Eukaryota > Viridiplantae > Streptophyta > Magnoliopsida > Ranunculales > Papaveraceae > Papaver > Papaver armeniacum. The sequence goes on along the minus strand of JAJJWW010005751.1, from coordinate 19,005 downwards.
TGCAAATTTCATTTTGGGACCTTTTATTATCACGAATATCTAGAGTAAATTCTTGGAACAATAATACCATCTAATCAACCGGGAAAAGTCCTTCTTGGAAAGGAGATATTTGAGTCTTGACATGATCAGAATAGACTATGACCTTAGACCCTGGGAGATATGATCTAAATTTCTCCAAAGCAAAAATGATGGACTAACATTTCTTTCGGTGGTTGTATAGTTCAACTGGGCATCGTTTGCGGTCCTACTAACAATAAATCACACTAAAGTGCTTTATCACGTGGTTGTAAGGATAAAGACAACACTTTAACTGGGATTTATCACACATAAGTTCAAATGGGAGGTCGAATCGGGTGGTTGGATGATAGGGCGTCAACAATGATTTAGCTTCAACATAACACAAAACTTTTCCATCAAATACAAAGGCAGTATCTTTAGAAGTAGGTTGGACAGTGGGTAAAGCAATCTTGCTAAAGTCTTTGATGAAACGACGATAAAATCCAAAAGATGGAAAGATCTAACATGCATTTACATTCTTAGGTGGTCTTAATTTAGAAATTAAAAAGTTCAACCTTGGCTTTATCAACTATTCCTTTTAGAGGACACCACATGTCCTAACACTAGTTCTAGATTTAACCATAAAATGACACTTTTCCCAACTAAGGACTAAGTTTCTTTTCTTTACAACGTTCTAGAACTAGTGTAAGGTGGTGCAAGCATTAATCAATGAAGATCCAAAACCGAAAAATCGGCCCAAAGATCTCGAGAAATCGCTCAACCATGTCCGAAAAGATACTTAACATGCAACGTTGGAATATTGCGGTGCATTACACAACTAAAAAAGGCATACCCTTTGTAAGCAAAAGTACCAATGGACATGTGAGTTTTTTTTCTCTGTCCTCTAGGTGCTATGATTTGTTATAAATCAAAGTATCCATCTAGAAACAATAATGGATGTGGCCAGATAATCTTTCTAACATCTAGTCGATGAATGGTAGAGGAAAGTGGTCTTTCCTAGGTTGAGTTCACTTACGATAGTCTATACAAACTCTCCACCGGTAGTAACACGGGTAGGGATCACTTTATTATTCTCATTCGCAACTACGTGAATCCCGCACTTCTTTGGGACAACCTGGACAAGACTGACACATTTACTTGCTCGTATGGGGTATATGATACCCGTATCTAATAACTTTAAGCACCTCGGCATTTGACAACTTCCTTCATATTAGGATTCAAACGTCTCCTGCATTTCTCTTGAGGTTTTGGCACCATCTTCTAGGTAGATGTGACAATCAGCAAGACTAATTCCTCAAATCTGCTATAGTCCACCTATTGCGGTCTTGTGCTCTCTAAGAACACTAACTAGTCTACTTTCCATTGGGATCTAAGTCAAGCAATTATGGGCGGGAAGAGTATTATCATTACCAAAAATACATATTTCAAAGGTATCCGTAGCGCTTTAATTCAAGGGGGTGCTTTGAATCGATGATGGGATGGGTTTATCTATGGTTGGCGGAAGAGGTTCTCGAGTTTACGCCTGCCATTTTCCATAATTCATTAAAGCGCGAGAGTCTAACAGCAGTTAACTTCTTCAAAATGACTATCCTCATCATATTAGGGCTTCGCTTCCCCACGCCTAAAGGATCACTAACACTATTTGTGGTAAAATTATTCTCAACTAGAGAATCAATCATGCATATAGACTCGTAGTAGTCAGGGTCCTTGGGGCTTGTAACGCCTTAAAAACGTTCACGGAGATTTTGTGATTCCCGAAGGAAAATTCTACTAGACGGTTGACAATGTATGATCGCATTTGCGGTGGCTAGGAATGGACGACCTAGGATGATTGGGATATTTATATCTTGACTGAGATGAGGTTGAGGTCTAAAATCACAAAGTCAAGCTGGATAAATAAAGTTTTCTACCCAACCAAAATGCCTTCAATAATTACATGTGATTTTGATCAACCTATCGGCAAGCTTCCGTAGTGTTATCCTAGTTGGTTTCATCTCCCTAGTCCAAGTTGTTCATATACCGAGAAAGTTAAAGATTCACACTAGCCCTAAGATCTAATAAAGCATTGTCTATAGTTTGGCTACCTATAACACATGTGACACTAGGACAAACTGTGATCTTTAAATTTGATCGGTACTTTTGTGAGATTATGGAACTAACTTGTTGGGTCAAAAATGCCTTTTTATGGACACTCGCCTCTCTTGATAGTGCACATCTCTTTAGGAACTTGGACATATCCGGCACATGTTTTATTACATCTAATAAAGGCAGTTGATCTAACTTGCTTAAAGATGTCTAGGATTTCAGTTATGTACTAGGCTTTTTCTTAGCTTAGCCTGAGGAAATGGGCGGTGGTATGTACACTCTCTGGGGTAGCTTCCTCACTTGGACTCTTAGCATTCTCATGCCCATTAGGGTCTTTAGACGAAGTTTGGTCAACTCTATCTCTTTTTTAGCTGGACTACTATCCTTAGGTGGTTCTACCGAAGTTCTCTAGAGTTTTACCACTCCTAAGGGTGATAACGTTTGACATGTTCATTGTGGTTAGAACTACCCGAGTAAGTTAATCTACAGTTAACTCCTTTTGGATCTCTGTGAGTCGGTTGGCTAGAAAATCTCACATTCTCCATATCATTTAACCTAGGTTGAAAGTTGACTTATTTGAGTCTCTAAGTTGGCAATAGCCTCGGTCACTATTTTGTTGGTTACGCCGACTCAACAAGATAAAGTCATTGAAATTTTGGTTACTCGGACAACACTTTGGGATAAGAGTTTCAGATTCCTCTAAAGACATCATCTTAGGATCAATTGTACCTTGTTCTGAGGTTGATTCCTAGGAAAACCTGGTGGGGACGCTGGATGGGCTACCCCGATGGGGCACCTTAGACCACGAAAAATTAGGGTTATGTCTCCAACTGGTTATAGGTATTAGAGTATGGATCAAACTTGGGTCACCCTCATATCTGTGTTCATACCTCCATGTAGGACACTAACCGGTCATGGGTAGTTTCATTGGGTAAAACAAGGGGTACCGAGGTCCAAAAGATGACTTTGGTCACCACAAATGGTACATGGATAAGTTCTCGGCCACCGTTGCAATAATAGTCCTGGTTGGACCCTTGGTTCATCTCTAAGGCCTCTAGACACCTAAGGATATCAGACCCATTTTCAACTCTATTGACCCTATGGATAGGGTTCCTAGTTATTTCGGGCCCCTCTATTGAAGCCCATTGACGGAGTCTTTTCACTAAATCGGCTGAACTCGTCAAAACATTCATCTGGGTCTTGATGGGTAAATTCTCCACCACTCATTGTTTCTACCTGCATTGGGTTTTCACTATCAAGGCCTCTCATTTGGGCCATGTGGCCTCTATCATAGCCATGGTGCGGGCATTGGTATATCAATTCATTAAACCTTTCTACGTAATCATGTAGGCTCTCACCTATTTTATGCTGCAAAGGTTTGGATAGACTCGCCTAACGGCAGCGGTCTTGTGGTGTGGGTTGAACTTCTTAACAAAGGCCTCAGGCCATCCTGTAGTGATTGCTTTAGAAGGAATCAGAATGGTACCACTCATTGGCTCTCTCTTCTAGGGAAAAAGGAAACAAACGCAACCTAACCACATCTTTAGAGACATTCGGGTAACTCATTGTGTCACATATTATTTCAAAGTCTCTTACGTGGGTATACGGGTTCTCATTCTCTATCCCCCTAAACTTACGCAGCATGCCAAATGTCCCAGGTTTAATATCAAACTTAACTAGTGATGGATTGCAAAACAACCCCGTGTTCACGCATTACTCTAGAAGGGTTCAAACGGTCCCTAAGGGTTTTGGTTGGCGAGACTTCACCATCATTTTCATTAACCATTTTGTCAAATATAGAAGTACCACCTAAATCCGTGTAGCGGGTCGGACTCAAATCAAAAAGGTCGTTCTCTTTCAAGTCTATGTCCTACACGGACCCAAACGCGATATACAAGCAACAATGCTATTGTTCAACAAGAAAAACGTGCACATGCAAATGTAGGGTTTACTAAATTAGGTAAGCTTGGGATACCTTAGCAAAATATACCTCCATGTACGGGTCGAGACTTGTGGAATTTTCGGGGTAACTCCCATAAGGCCCAAGGCACGGGTTCAAACGTACTTTTCTCTGTGTTTCCTAAATTTAATGCATTCGACGATGCAATATGGTGTGTAACGTGTATTTTAAAAAAAATTATAAAGGAAATATATACAAAAGGAAATAAAATCAAAAAGAATAAAACAAAAATTGGGTTTTAAAACTTACCTCTTTTGGTAGGCAATTCCACAGTAAATGTTGACTATTACCTCGTACAATAAAAACAAGAAAATACCCAAGTAAAATCAATTAAATAAAATTAAACAAGACTAAAAAAAATGAGAAATAAAAATAAAAATCTAAAACCTAACCTAAAGGCAAGTCCGCGTCGGAGGCGCCAAAAACTGATGTAGTTTTTACAAGTGGTAAGAAAGAAGGTTCGATTCTCGGACTTTTATGAAGATTTGCTTTGATTAATAAAAGAAAATAAGACAGACTAATTAAAATTGATTTTTGTTACCAAGGAGAGATGGGTCTAGGGCTTTGGATTCCACTACTTCTAATGAAGGTAAACTCAATAATTAAAACTTTGACATAATACTCCTACTTTACTCAAAACAATTCGAACTCAATCTCATGCTTGGAAGATATAACGTTATAAGCTCTCTTTTTTTTACAACTTTCGTCGGTATTCTAAGGCCTAATTTTCCTTCGTTTATAAAATATCGTGACTCAAAAACTACCCAAAACAGTTTTTAAAACATACAAAGAAGAGAAAATTTTTAGACAATTGAATGCACAATAAGGAGTAAAATATGTCAAACAATTTAAATACTAAATATTACCCATTAAAAATAGTTTCCTCCAAAACCCTAGAAAAGAAATTTAGCTACTCATAGATCGAAGATTGGAGAAAATTTCATTAATCATTGTATTAAAGATAATAAAAGATGCTTACAATGATTTCCGGTCGCTAAAGGCGTTTAGAATGAATTGAGCACCTTAGCTACTAAAACGGCACGATTAATAGGAAGGTTTTTTCCTTATTGATTGAAGAACGATAGAGGATTCTCCCGTTGTATCTAAGACCGCTTCTACGACTGTTCTCGGCGTACCTTTGTTCTTCGTGTTCTTGCAGCAAGAAGAAAACTTTAAAACTTATGATTTTTTCGATTCTCAGATTTCATTCTCTCCCAGGTTCTCCGTATCCCCCTTTTTGGACTCGAACAACCCATATATATACTTGGATGGGTATTTAAATCCAGAAATCTTCCAAATATTTTTTCTTTTTCTTTTTCCCACGGCATGGGATTTCTTTCTCTTTTAAACTCTTGATACGTGTCTTCTCGATTGAATACACTCTCTATTCATAGTATAGAATCAATCCTTGACCAAATATATCTTCTCCCATTCTTCACATAACTCCTTTTTTAATCGGAACAAGCGATACCAAAATATCATCCCCCTGTTTTGAAACAATACGAAAGATACGAAGATTTAGTTCCTCTTTTGGTTCCCAAAACACGTACTCCAAGCTTCCTTATTAGATATATTCGAATCTTGGCAGTTTATCTCTCTCACTGTCGCACGTACTTCCCATGCACAACCTAAACAAACCCGAGTACTCTCTGGCCCTATTTTCATGAGAAACCTTATAGGAAACTTCTTGTTGTTCGATTCTAGAGCCCATACCCATCCTGTCTGAACATAACAGGCTAATATCCATCCGTGCCCATGAAGAAAACTCGACGAAAACTCTACCAACTCTTGCCTTAAATACCCGTGAAATGTTCATGCCCCTGAAATACCCGCCAAATTCGATCAAAATGAAACCCATTACCAGCCCTGTTAGACAAAAAGGAACAAACCCAATGATTCTCGAATAGCTTTGAGTCTCTTCCTAACTCCATCAAAATCCAAACCCTAAATTCTCGCTTTAAAACCAATTTTCCCCATAAAACAGATTTCAAATTGTTGAAGATGACTGCCCCTATCCATTTCCGGTGTTCCTTTAGCAATTTGGGTACATTTAGCAATTCATGAGGGTGTAAATAGCAATTTGTGGTACAAAGATGACTTTTGAAATTAGTAAATAGTGAAAACTCCGGGGTGCCTTTGTCAAGTCCTCCGGGTCATTTTCGGGGTGCCTTTAACACTTTTCTCGGGTGCTTTTAGTATTTTCTCGAGCATACCATCTCTTACCTCTCATATTCACTTCTTTTCTTCAATTTTATATATCACTAGGGGGCTGTCATGCTTTTCAGACATAACTCGCATCACTAAAGCCAACATGCCTTTTAGATAGAAAAGAAGTAATAATGAGAAATAAGTCGCCTCTAACAGCATTTGCACATGAAATGACACTTTAGCCCCTTTTAAGCGACGTTTCTTCTTCTTTGCTCCAAAGTACCTAAAACTCAAAATTAAACATAAAATACATAATTTACAAGAAAGCTTAGCAAAGAAAGCATAAACAATAGATAAATATCAAGGTGTTTTAGACACCTATGACTGTTCTTCGGGAATATAAGTCCGGGTTATCAATTAGTTCCTGTTCACCTTTGATTTATCAAAAGATGAAACAAAAACTTATAGGTTTATCTCAGGGAGATGATTTATCTATCACTTAGTTTTTCCGTGTGATACAGATTTGTTTATTAAAGTCTTCGACTTTAGTCTTAGAAACTCTTAGTTGTGGTGAGATCAACTAAGGGAATCAAGTCACGTGAGTATCCTGCCAGGATCACAGACGTGTAAGAACTCAGACTTTGAATCGGTCTTGAGATTGATTAGTTTCAACCGCATCCCAAGACTGAAGTTAGTTTGTAGGGCTAGTGTACGTAGCGGCTTAATACGGTATGATGGTGTTCAATCCTCGATCTAGGTCCCGAGGTTTTTCTGCATTTGCGGTTTCGTCATTAACAAAACTTCTCAAAATCATGTTATTTTCTATTCCGCATTATATTTAGTTATATAATTGAAATATCACAAAGTTATGCATTAAGATCAATCAATTAGAATATCCAAGCTTTGGTTGTTGATTTATATTAATTGACACTTGGATATTGGTCTTTGGTACCATCCAAGTTTATCTCTAGTATTTGATAAAGACTTCATGATTTCCATTTGCTTGAGTAAAGATCAAATTGATAGATAGAGATATTAATTCCTTGATATACTTTAAGATTGAGTCTTTGTCTAGTTGATTCTCTTAAAAGTATATTAGAGTTAGTCCATACAGATTGCTAATCGAAATATTGGGTGAGGTTGTTGTACCCCCGCTTTTTCAATTGGTATCAGAGCAGGAAAACACGTTAAACCTTATAAGTTTGTGTTTTTCCGATCCTCAAAAGTCTATCCCTATGGGAAATATTTTTGGGAAGCTTTCTCATGGCATCTCAGAATACCACTAGAGTCCCTTAAAGACTGTTCAGAGATTATTATTTTCAAGACCTATGGTCAGTCATAATAATCGTATTCCATCTAAAATTCCAGACGGTGAAAAACAGTCCAAAGGGAAAACTAAAACTTCTTCTAAGAAAAGATGGTTAAAAAATGTAGTCAACGCTCAAAGGAATGGAATCTCACTAGATTTACTCTTAATCTTTTTGAGGAATATTTTCAGAATGGATCAATTGACAAAGATCTATCTAGAGCGTTTGAAAGTTTTTTAGACTCTTAGAAAAACTCCATTCGATTAAGGAAAAGAATTGTTCAGACAAAAGTTCTGTACCCATAAAATCATGTGCACATGATGTACGAGCTTGCTCCTCTACCAACTCATTAGAAGTTGATAACAAGAAAAGTAGACTCTAAGTGTTAAAAGTAGACTCTAAGTGAGTTAAAAGTAGACTCTAAGTGTCAGAAAAGGTTATTCCTTAAGAAAAGAATCCAAATAATTATAGTAACTCGAGTATCATCATTACTATGATTATATATCTAGTATGGCATAAATATCAACCGGGAAAAATGCATGAGAATTTCTCTCGCATATCTTGCCACTTGATAAAAGGATGGCTCCTCCTATATGTATATAACTTGAAATGGGGGCAAGTAATGTGTTGATATGATGTGTATCCAGGTGTTGATGGTAGTTTTTAGTTCAGGGTTAAATTTGTAAAAGTCTATCTACCTGTCCCGACATCAGATGTAGTAGACATTGATATGTCTATATTCATGAGGGAATTTGGAGAATATATCAAAATCTGATGAGTGCTTATGCCTCTCTTCATATTATATTGAAACTCAAGCTCCTAGATGAATTGTTCACTAGTATAGAGCCTAATGAGTGTATAAGCTCCTAGCTGCATTACTCACAAATATCGGAGCCTCACTGAGTACTTCTCCTGTGATATGTTCCCTGGCATAACCCTTAATATCGGTATGGCATGACGGATTTGTTTTCACTCGCAACTAAAGACTGATTTCCAAGTACCAAAGTTAAGGCCGTTTGCACAAAGTACTCAATGGAGCATATCGCTTCTCGTAAATAAAGAATTTGTAGGATCCAAATATCGCAACAACAACATACTTGCTAATCTTCATCAACAACGCCGCGGTCATCGCAAAGTGATTTCAGAGATGCATGCGTAATAGATGGCGATGGTAGAAACATGAAGAAAGTTTGAAGATCTTGCGAGAACTAGAGGTTCATGAGACTTAACATTTATACTCTTGCGAGGATGTCGCAAGGTAAATCCGAAATTAAGGGAAATATTAGTTGTATATGAGCTGTCATCCACTATGTAAACACTATATAAAGAGGAGAGCAGGAGAGAGAAAGGGAGGACACTTTTAGTAGGAGAGATATTTTTAGGAGAGATATTTTAGAGAAAGATTTATTTTCTTTATCATCTTCTTCCCAAATAATTAGATCTAGAGTCACAAAATATCCATTAATGGAGATTGTAAAATGTAATTCTTATGTAACCTCAACAATCATAGTGAAGAACCATGGATGTAGATCACATTGATCGAACCATGTAAAAAATCCTTGTGTCCACTTTATAATTTTAGCACTTTTATCTTCATTTTCATACCAAATAAGTTTAGATCTAGAAATTATTATCAAGATATAGTGAGGGGTGTAGTGTAGGATTTCCTGCAACTACATATGCGCTAGAAACATGGGCCTAATCTTGTTGGTTCAAGAAAGTTTAGAAAAACGAAATTATTGGTGATGAATTCAATTGGATCTATTAACTTTAAGAGAAATTTCCATGAAAAGTAGTTACTCGTTCATACTTTTTATTTAGATCTATAAAATTTGGGTTCAAAAATGGAAGTTTTATGGAAGAAATCACACTTTGGGGAGAAAACACCGTCAACAATTCAAGGACATGAAAAGAGGAATAAAAAAAAAAAAAAAAAAAAAGGTTGCTGTGATGAAATTCAAGGAAGAAAGCTAATTTTTTAATGGAAGATTTCATATTCAGGAGAAAAAGAAAAGAGGAAAATCGTTGAAGGAAATTAAGGAAGAACGAAGAAAAAGGATAAGAACAAAACACCGTGATTTTTATCACAAAAAGAAACTCTGCACAGATGGTTTGAGTTGGAGCTAAAGCTTGATGTCGCAAGATCAAATCTCGCCACAGTCATATTTTTTTCAAATATTTTTGAACTTTCAAGAGGGAAAAAAAATGGAATAAAGCTATAGCATTGTGTGTTTCCCTTCGCATGGTTGCATTAGTGCCCAGATGGTTAAGGGAATATTGAAAGAGATTGGAGGTTGTAGATCGAACCTCACCTCACTCTTTTTATTTTCAACATATTTTTTACTAGGCCACCAAGGGAGAAGATCATAATAAGAAGATAGCAATATAGCTTGCTTTCATAAAATGAACATCAAATGATGGTCGGGATTAGGAGTATGGGTTAAAGCTCGCGTGATCAATTCTCTAAAGCTCAATATTTTTTACACTTTTGAACTAGCAAAGAAAGGAAGAATAATAGAGTGGTAATATGGTTTTCTAACTGTAGCACAATGGTCGCTTGCGAAGAGTACAAGCTTGGGGGTTGCGAGTTCGAATCCCACCTTTACATATTTTTGAACTTCTAAGAGCGAAGAAGTGAATAAAGTTATAGTAATATGTGTTTCTTTCACAAACAGCAGCTAGCACAATTGGTCACTGGCAAAGAGTATAAACATAAGGTCGTGGGTTCGAGTCTTCCCCTTCGCATAGAATTTTTGTGGATAGCACAATTGGTCACGAGCGAACATGAGGAGCTTAAGGTCGCGGGTTCGAATCTTCTTCCGCAAGAATTTGCTTCTGCAAAGAGGGGAAAAAATGGATAATCTAAAGGTTGTTTCATTATCTCAAGCAAGAGTGCGGACAAATTGGTCACTCACTTGAAATTAATGAGTTCATGGTCGCGAAGTTCAAATCCCAACAAACATGTATTTTTTGCATGGATTTTTCGCAACAATATCTCTGAAGAAGAAGTAAGTGATTATTTCGAGAAACACTTCACAAGGCAAGGCTAGCACAATGGTTAGAGGCATGAAATGCAAGCGAAAAGTCGCGGGATCAATTCTGCTTCTCGGATATTTATTTTTGTTATGCGAAATTTCGCAAGGACTTTGCTTATTTCTCAAAGAAGAAAGTTGATGATCCACCTCGCAAATTAATTTCGCAAGAGAGGGTTAGAAACAAACAGGTATGGTGCGAGAATATGCAAGAGGCGAGTCAAGGGTTCAAATCTCATTTCTCACACTTCTTTTGTCAGCGAGATAATTATATTTTGTGCGACCTTTATACATTTCCAAGGATGCTAGCTTCACAAGCAAACCATATACTTCCAAGAGACAACAACAACATCAAATCACAAAAAGCTAAGTACCACTTTCCTTGAATATTTTACTTTTTTAAGAAAAATAAAAGATTTTTGATTTGAATTACAAGAGGCGAGATAATCGCAAAATTACGAGAAATTTGAATTACAAAGATTCCACAATTACAAAAGAAACCGAGAAAAATATCAAAATTATTTAAAATTATTTCAAAATTACAAAGATTTCAAGATTTCAAAGATCTCAAAAAATTTCGAAGATTTCTAAATTACAAAGATCTTAAAGATTTCAAAAGATTCGAAAGATCTCAGATTAATTTATATATTTCTCTTGAATATTTACTTTACTTCAAATGATATGATATTATGAGAATGAATGAAAGAAATGACAGAAATGAAAGAATGAGCGAAGGAAGTGACAGTAAATGAAGGAATGAATGAAAGGATGAATGAAAGAATGAAGACATGCGATAATTTCGCCAAAGATAATGAGAAGAGAAAATCAAAAATGAATGATTGAATGAATTGACAAAAATGATTGAGTGAGTGAATGGGACGAACCTTTGGCGTACACCCTAGTTCGCGAATGATATTTCGTCGAAGAGGCAAATGTAAGACCTAAAGTGCGTCATATAAGGGGGTATCTCTTGACATGGCTCAGGGAAAAGGTTTACACCGCTCCCGAACTCCGGAACAGGAGATTTGGGGCCCATGAAAGCCTATCCGGAAGAGGTACCTTGGATTCCCAACTATATATATAAGGTTATACTGGTTGGGCGACCGAGGGTCTCTTCCAAGGAGTCGCGTATGACCAAGGCGCGAGGTACACGGTTGAGTCAAGAGTGCGGGAGCATGGAACTTCCTTACCACTCTTGACAAGTCTTGGCACATGCCGCACTCGGCCAAGAAAACTCCACTTAGGTGCGGTCTGGTAACCATAAGCCCTATAGGTATAGGATAAGAGGTCTGCGAAAAACAATCGCTTGATGTTAAGACCGGATGGGAGGAGCTAGTCTTGTATGGCCGATGTACGCCTCCCTGAAGGGGCAACCGGGGAGATGATAAGGGCGGCACCCTCCATTAGGGAGAGTGTCAAACAGACGCAAATGTCATGAGGCTCCTATTTTTGCAAGAAAATTTAGGCTTGTCATATTTGTGCGATGATCCCGAAGAGGAAATAATACTAACGCGAGGGTAAGACGAGATCAATGGGTCTTTACATGCAAGTGTAAGGACGTCCCCGCGATTTGTCGCAAGACGGCAATGTCATGGGACTTAAAATTCGTGAGAATTTCTAGACCCGTCATATTGTCGCAAGAAAACATCCTACAGAGCAAAAATACTAAAGAAATGATAAGACAAGATCAATGGGTCTTTACATGAAAGTGTAACGACGTCCTCTGCGATTTTGTCGCAAAGACGGCACAATATCATGGGGCTTATGTTCGCAAGAATATTTAGGCCTGTCATATTGTCGCAAAAACAGGGTGGCAAAATAAGACCTTTAACTAGGAAGGAAAAATAAGACCACACAAGAAAATGATAAGGCAAGACCAATGGGTCATTACATGAAATGTAAAGACGTCCTGCGCGATCTTGTCGCAATGACAAAATTCAATATAAACATTTTGAATATAAGTACTGAGATCTTTCATTGCAAAAAAAAAAGATTACATGATAAGCTTGCGAGCTTGAGAAAATGATTAAATAATAAGCTTGCGAACATATACATGATAATGAGATTGAGGCAATGCAAATGCCGCACACTTGATATTATGATCATATTATTATGCGATACTAATAGTGCAGGAATAAGAAGAGATGAAGCACAAGTAAGAACTTGCGAGAAACAATAAATACACAAAGAGGACTGCATATATTAGAGACAAAATCAGAGAAATGAAGAATGGAAGCGATTTAAAGCTACATCAATTTTAACTGACAAAATGAGCTAAGTTACACAAACATTAGCTATACATTGCGAAGATAAGCATTCTCATCATACAAGCATTATACTCGCATCATGAAAGCATCGCATAAGCATTTCAAGGCATAAACATCGCATACACATTTCATAACATAATCATTACATAAGCATTATATTCGCACAAGTATTTTGTACAAAAATACGAGAGTTACTCTGTAGTTTCATAATTATTCGTAAATTTGAGAATGTGATTATTTCGCAAAATTATTTCTCACAATTATAAGCAACTTGAAGAGATTATATTATCGCATGAGAACAAGTATGAGATGTGAGGCAAAATAAGAATGAAGAAATAACTCGCTAATCCAATACTTTTTCAAGGATTCTACCCTCATAGATAAAGAACAGAGGCAACTATGGATAACCAAGAAAACATTTTATGTTCTTCATCTTCTGGCAAGAATCATTTCCAAAGTGGATGTTCACTAGTGAATATCAAGAATCCTCACCAAAAATGGAGTAATAATTTAGCAATTTAATTTCAACATGAATAGAGGCAATACTTACTACTCTTATTCAAGGATAAATACTTCCTATATTTCGAGGATTAATACTTCTTATACTTCATACTTCTAATTTATGATTAGTTCGCAATACTTTTATTCGCAATCAAGGACGGATACTTCTTATACTTCTTCAAAGATACTTCATACTTCGCATACTTCAAGAAATGATACTTCTTATTTATTTCAAGCAAAGCTTGAATCCGCAAAGAATAGAGGCACGTGCTTTTCAAGTCCAAAGATTCTTTTCGCTTGCTCCTTCAAAGAACAAATATCAAAGATACTACAACAACAAATTTTTTTCTTAAAGATCGCTCTTCAAGCAATATTCAAGAAAAAAAGAGGCAAGATGTAGGGATCCAAATATCGCAACAACAACACACTTACGGAATCTTCATCAACAACGTCTGGCCGCCGCAAAGTGATTTCAGAGATGGCGTAATAGATGGCGATGGTAGAAACATGAAGAAAGTTTGAAGATCTTGCGAGAACTAGAGTGTCTGCGATACTTAACATTTATACTCTTGCGAGGATGTCGCAAGGTAAATCCAAATTAAGGAAATATTAGTTGTATATGAAATGTAATCCACTATGTAAAACACTATATAAAGAGGAGAGCGAGGAGAGAGAGAAAGGGAGGACACTTTTAGTAGGAGAGAGATATTTTTTAGGAGAGAGATATTTTTAGAGAAAGATTTATTTTCTTTATCATCTTCTTCCCAAATAATTAGATCTAGAGCTCTACAAAATATCCATTAATGGAGATTGTAAATGTAATTCTTATGTAACCTCAACAATCATAGTGAAGAACCATGGATGTAAAGATCACATTGATCGAACCATGTAAAAAAACTTTGTGTCCACTTTATAATTTTAGCACTTTTATCTTCATTTTCATACCAAATAAGTTTAGATCTAGAAATTATTATCAAGATATAGTGAGGGGTGTAGTGTAGGATTTCCTGCAACTACAGAATTCTATGTCAAACACATAGAATTCAATCAATTTATTGATAATTCACAAAATTCATGAATCTGACTAATTTGCCAAAATTAGGGTTTTGCGCCCCTGTGCATTATATTAGGCCCCGTTGGTCGAAATTATGCTTAAGCAACTAAGAAATTGATCCGCCTCGGATTAGTAGGTGCAAAGTCCTACTCAAAATCAGAAAGCAAAGAATAACGGGCCGGGGAGAAGAAGCAAGATGAGAAGAAGCGTTGTTCTACCATAGGCCGGCCGGGCGCCACTTGGCCACGCCCATGCCGCTAACCAGTCCCTTATTCCTCCGTCGACCAATCGTGTCGCTTAAACTTGTCACACTCCCATGAGTTGTGGCTGGGACCATACTTGCCGGCCCTATTCCCCATCGACCAATCGGGTTACATTAAACTCCGCCACGCACACCACGCCCATGCTTGACCGCCCCTTTTTATTAACCAATCAAAGGTTTGCTCCTAAACCTCGCCACAACATTAAAAGAGGTAGAAATTACGTCAAGTGGTTGCCATGCCAAATTGGAATCCCAAAACCGCGCTAACATACCGCCGATCAAAGATGTTGAGCGCACATGCCAAAGCGGCATACAGAAACATGCCAAACTTGCATGCCAAACGCACATGTCAAATGTGCCACGTTGCCGCAAATAGCACGCCTAACGTGCCAACGCGCCATAAATAACGCACCTATGTGCCAACACACTTTCGTGTAGCCAACGCCACAAACAGACTTCAATTTGGCTATCCCAACTGTGGCTACCCACCATGCTCTAGTGGCGGCGGAGAAACTCAATTTCTAGTCAGGCACAAACTATGCCACTTCGGCCCACAACATGCCACGAGCCATGGAAACCTAATAAAAGCGTCACAACATGCCACCATTGAAATATTGACTCCCGTGACCATTTTCACATAACGGCTTGGCTATGGTTCTTTTGGCATGGCTCTGACACCGTTTACATGAAACACCGCGGTGCCACGACCACATGCCGCATGCCAAACCCTAATTTAGGCAAAATTGCTACGTCAATCAAGCCAAATAATATTCCACAGAGCATTGGGATTGATGTGGCGACTGGAACATATGTTACCACACCACATTTGAGTCTTAACACTAATGTGCCAAAATCTAGCGGTCATGGCTACCCAGGCGCTACTTGCACCACCATGCCACTGGCATGCACGAAACTATGCCAGCCATGTCGCAGTGCTACCGGTGTGTGTTAAAGGCGCTGCTACATCATTGGCGTGTGCCAATGGCGCCACTGTGCCATTATCAGGCACCAACAGGATGTGGCCATAATCAATGGCTACCCTTTCATGAGATGCAATCTCGACCATCCAAGTTCTCCACCTAACGACGGCCCGTGGAAAGTTTTAGGCGACCCGGCCAAGACATGCCTAATACCATCACATGTTATTTTCTTACGGCAAGTCTCTTGACTTTGACTTTGCCGCATTTAGCAAGGCGCTACACGCGTTTTCTGCGAAAAACACTCGAGACATCAAACATGTCACAACCGAGGGATACTCATCTGGGTATTGGTCCGCGGCAACAAACGTGGGGCGTACAAATACTCCCGTTATAAGAAAGTGTCAAGAAGCTTAGACAAAGTGGCGAAGAAGTAATGGGTGTAAACGGATCCACTTTCCTTCATCGTGGAAGCATGGTTTCTGACGGTTACACGTTATTCCACTCTTCCATCACTCAATCGTTCCCACTTCCTACGAGACCAGGGTATGTTTAATTATGACTCGTATAAATAGGTTTCACCTATTTCCACCAAACAACAAGTTTTGGTCAGAGAACAACACAGTATACAGAAATCACCAAAGAAATGATAGCTTTTCATTACGCAGCCCGAGTTTCACTTTCTCTGATCATGTCATAAACAACCACACCTTCGACTTAACCATTCTGTCTAAACACCTTCTTTGCTTCCTCCCTAAGACCAACCCCTCTCCTTCACTTTGTTCGACCGAAGCAAGCCTGGAATGGCCATTTCTTGGTTTAGGCCAGGATTGTATAAATTGATCTCTCGAATCAAAAGTACTCCCGTGCAGTGCATTGTTTAGGGTTTAGATTTGTTTCTCATCCATACACCCAAAATTACCAAAACCAGCAGAAACAGTTTTCACCCACAAATAATTGGCGACCACAATGGGAGATTAAATCTCTCAGTTGCAAATTCAATTCCCAATTTCATTTTTATCCCAATTGGTATTAGGCCAAATTCAAACCCATTTTCAATTTCCTAAATTTCTCAAGATGGTTGATCTTAGGAATGCTTCAGAAAACCTCAATCCAAAATTTACTTCTCCTAACACCGAAAATACTCCACATGTTATCCCTGAATCCGTTCTTTCATTCAAAACCATTGTCGAGGCTATAGAGTCTCGATATTTAACAACTATTCATGACTTGACGAAAATCCTGAATGATATTGTCGAGAATCAAGCTACTATTGTCAAGACGCAGGACTGAGAATTTACGCTTTTGAAAGAGCTCACGGATCAACTGTCAAAGGAAGCAACGCGTATTCATTCTCCGTAGAAACACTATCAACCATTCATTTGGATCAATGCCGATGGTGGTAGTCCTTTTCCAAGATTCATATTCCTACTCCTTGTGAGGAGGATGAAGCCTATGGTCACGCTGAATGGAAAGGTATCCACCAAGCTAACTTGTCTGCTCGTGAAGATCAAAAGATGTTTTCTCTATATCAGAAAGAAGACTCTTGGGATTTATCATGTTCTCATTAAAGTCCTCGCAATGAAAAGGTGATTTCATTATGTGCATCCTTCTTGGAAAATATCAATTCCCATATTGCATCAGAAGCTGCTAAGAGATCCTCTGTTGCTTTACTCAGTCGATCCGAACCATTCCAGAATGAAGAAGCTCGTAAAGACGTTCAGGAAATTAGGCGTCTTTCTAATGAAATATCCAGCCTCCAGTCAATCGCTAATGAAGTAAGAAAGAGAAAAACTCCAGCATAGGAACAACAACCTAGACGTGTGGCACCAGCGCATCGAGATACTTTACCCCGGAAGGTCGCGGCTAAGTTTCTGCGCAACAACAAGAAACCTGGATACGCCGCTTCAAACTTCTGGTTCTCGATCGAAAAGTAATCGAACTTCGGAAGTATGTATTCAAGACAATGCCATCAAACTACCTCTTGTTAGGCACCTACTAATCGAAGAACAAATGGAAAATACCAAGTATTTCCATTACCACAGTTCGTCCAATCATCTATCACCAAAGGAATGCACTGCTCCCGCGCATCATCCAAGAAAAGATAGATTCATGGGAATTGCGCCCGGGGACTAGAGATCCCACGCTTTTCGTGGATCGGCATAAAAATGTTACATAGACAATAAAGGACGACTGGGGACTTCTCGCTGTCAAAATTGCGTCACATAATAAACTTTGATTTGCAACCTGAAAATTCAGTTTTGTTGAGAGACCCCTAAGAGAATAGAGTATGTGTTCGTATCGGATGAGAGAAAAGGAATTACAAGCACTATGGCATTACATCATATACCACCGATACCAGCAACACCGAAGCATCCCTTTCGACGTGACGCCTCTTTATTGCTCGTGAGCGTAGCCGCCACTACTCCTAATATTTATTCTGAGCATGACGCCCAATCATTACTGTGGTTGCCACCACTTCTTCGTAAGGAGCCGGAGGAGCCGAGAGGAAATCAATCTTTCCCATCAATATTATCGATTTGAGGGAGAGACAGGAAGTTCTTGCCAAGACTCGTACCATGACCATAACTCGAAGTAGCCGCCTCGACATTCTCTCCGTGTTTCGATCCGCTTCAATGTTCTCTCCGTGGTTGCCACTCTTCTCTGTCAAGGATCACATCATGTCCACCCAAGGTTCGTAGTTGTGGCCCACCTTTTCATCCATCTCTCCAAAGCTCGTGGACAGTTTACTCGCTTGCGCGTCCAACCAATCCCTTTGCTTCCATGGACGCCCATGCAATTTCTGCCAACCTATTTTGTTTCCCAGACAATGTAGTTTCTTTGGATCACATCTACTGCCAAGAACTGTTGTTGCTCGTTTGTTGATACCAGCCAGAGGTTTACCATAACTGATGAGTGCCAAATATTGCATATTTCTACATCTATTTATTGGCATTTAGCTCATCTTTGTGTTCGAGAAATCGCATATTATCCCCGGATTCTCGTATTTTCTTTGTTTTTCAAGAATAAATATTTGTACTAATTAATTTTTGTGTTTTTAGGTAGTAAATAAAGTTCGGAGAAGTTGAGGAGCCAAAAGACGAGAAAATTGGAGATTTGAACGCCTATGGAGCAAAGCCAAAGCCCGCGCGTCTCCGGTTGCAACCCAACGAGTAGCAACCCATTTACAAGATATGGGCTTGAATAGGTCAAGACTCCGACCCTGATCCGAGCCCGCCCCTTCCGAACCGTGAGATCTCGTCCATCTGCATCCAACGTGTAGTTGCAGGAAATCCCACAATACACCCCTCACTATATTTTGTTTAACTAATCCATTTAGAAGATAATAGATGAACAACTATGAATATTTATTAATAATTCTCTTAAAATGTTTACACTGGAAAATGGAATTACACTTAAGATCTTACTAACATTCGCTCTATTTCTCTTCTCT
>JAJJWW010005750.1:0-45712 GCA_023531295.1 Papaver armeniacum | reverse complement strand
CGTTTCTACCTACTAGTATAACTTAGTTGCCACGGTGGGAGGCCGTAGAAAAAGAATCGATCTGTAGGTTAGAGTGCCGACTACTTTCGTCGTTTAAGAAAAGGTGATACTTTCACCTGTTTCGGAAAAAGTCTTTTGGCTGACGAAAGTATCACTTTGATAAGCGGAAAATTATCGATCCATAAACCAAAAAAATATTTGCATGATGTGTTATGCACCTTTGTGGTGGTTTGCATAATGGCTATGCATTGATTTCGAAATTGTGCACAAATTAAAATTTTATTTGAACGGAGGAGTACGTCGTTTTATTGTTGCAACGGAAAATTAGTTGATGCATAAACCAAAATTTCATTTCACATAAGAAGTATTATTATGTATCTTTTGTAGTGGTTTGCCAATGGATATACGTTTAATTTTCTAAAATTGTCCTAAAATGAATAAATACTTCACAGATTTTCGTAAAACTCTAAATTTTATATTGTTGTTTGTACTTGTTGCGTAGAGTTTTTATAACCTTTCCAACGAGATAAAATTTGTAAAATTCAAGGAGGGGATTTTTAGATATGTTATATTAAAGTTTGTTTTCCAATTATACCCTTGAAAGATAGGATACGCAAGAAATATAGTAATTGAATTAAAGGAGGGCGTTTTGGTTTTTTGCTAACCGTTTCGATCTTTTGTGGATTGTTCATATATTTACAAAAAAATGGCCATATAAGGTCCTCAGATATAACCCGGCTCGTCGGCCCAATTAAATGGTATGATCTATGTATAATTTGTCCTCACCTCACTGTTACATAGCACAGACTTACAGTCTCAGTTAGAACAGCTTCAACATATATTATTATAATCCTTCCATTAAATCATCCCATAGCCCGCTGTAGGTTATCCGACAATGTCATGGAATTTTTACGGCGAGATTATGCCTTTCGGCCATCCAACAATAACTTTTCGTAGTCTTGCGGTTCCCGCCAGAGCCTTTCTGTTATTGTGAGTGCAAATTTTTAACGAGGCGTCGGCTGCGGTCATCGACAACAACCGCCGATGTCACTTTATCCAGTTGATCGCTTGAGCATGCTTAGCTGAGTTTTGCCATCTCTGGATCATTGTGTTGAAAGACCTCGGGATAATGTAGCGTTCGCCTCTTATGAGATCTTATGCGGCATAACATCCCAGCATATTCTCACTTTCGAGCACAATCGGCCCGTCCGCAGATTTATCCAGCTATGCCCGATATTGTTCCCGCGCGGTCAGGTTATCCGGTTGCCACGCACACTGGTCATCGATGGTGTGGGAATTTAGCGGCACTACTACGTCGGCGGCAGCTTCCCAAGAGTCACCCCTTCCTTTGCGGTCATCCAGCCGCAGCTTCAGGAGGTTACCCATCTGTGACTACTCCCATTGAACACATAAGCTAGAGATATATTTCCCAAAGGTCGAGTTAAGTGAACCCATCTGAACCTCGGCATTAAGAAAGGGGATAAACTATATTCCATTCGGCCAACCACGATCGAATACCGCGATATTACAATTTCCATTTTATACAGCTCTAGAAATAAGCCTAAGATGCAATAAGTTCCCAATTTCCTATTTTCTTACTATGTGGGCATAGATACGTGGGCAATCGACTCAATGCGGATGTAGTGACTAGTGAGCGAGTGGCTCACATGTTTTATAGCTATTATTCATGCTAGAGGTTTGAGTGACACTATTGTCTTCGAGGACCATGATAATATTGTCTTATGGGCTAGATTGGAGGTGCTAGATTGGCATAAGTGTTGCAATTAAAAAAGCGTGTAAAAAAGTTAACACTAGTTCTCTCTCTTCTGATTAGCATGTGAACTAGCAGCTGCTGCTAGATGAGATTCTGTTGAATGATTCGCCGGCAGAAAAACTACCTTTTTAGCGGAATGGTTCGGTATTTGACGGGGAGTTATTTTTTTGATCGGCGGTGAGATTTGAAGCGGCTGAATGGTTGAAGTAGCCAGTATCAGAATGTAGTTGAGGCGCTAAATTTTGACGTGGAATTTCTTAATCTGTTTGCTAGATTAGCACTCCCATCAGGCTTAGGAAGTTATCTGTTGCTAATCTAGGTACTAGACTAGCACCCCATAAGACTAAGTGTTAGCACCCTTTTACCAGATGGAACGAAATTTCCCCATGGGACTATGGAAGTATGGAACACATCTTTGAGACACTTGACAGATTTTATTTTTGCTTATTACTTAGCATGCATGAAACTCATTACTCCTAAATGTTTAGGAGTCAAAACAATAAACGGATGAATCAAACAATGACATTTTATTTTTGCTTATTACTGTTCCATGATGGCTATGACAAATGCACTTTCATTGTTCCCTCTATGTAGAAAAAGTTTGTACAATTCAAAATTGAAGTAAAATTTCTGGCATTTTTAGAGCGACCCAGAAAGAATTAGGGCGACACAAAATGACAAAATAGGTTAAAATACTTATATGTCCCTTCATAATCGATAGTTTAGAAAAAAAAAATTATCTACCGATTGTGATTATATTCTTTTCTTCCTAGTTTTGGTTTTTGAAAATTTCGAATTTGGGGCTACGACCATAATCGGGAGGCAATAAACATTATGAAACTACCTATTGTACAATCGGTATGCAATAATGATGCGTGTCGTAGGTGCAATCAAATTAATATCTTATTTCCACTCAATTAAAAATAATATAATGGAAGTCAAGTTCGTTCCCACGAGCAAGAGATTCTAGTTGTAAAAATTGTCAAAGGGGGGTGTAAAAAGCAAAAGAAAATAAACAAAGCAATTAAAAGATAAAGTTGAAAGCAATAAGAGATAATATCAAGAATCATTCTTCGTTGCAAAACAATGATTTAAAGTTATGTTCTTTTCTACTTGTTATTAGTCACAAATTATCATGTAGCCAGTAGGTAAGCGGCCCTAGATCGAGTGCTAAACCCCTAAATCCTTGTATCACGGATACGGAAGTTCTCGACTAAGTTCTATTTGCCAAACCACCTAGTAGTAGATCACTCTAGATGTAATTTAAATAAACGCATTAAGATTTATGAACTTATTAGGTCAATATTAGTAGTTGGACTCTTAGATCAAGGTCTACTTTGCGTTGTTTTCACACACAATTGCTGCACGGAATCCCTCACAAGGTCTCGTGTTTGCTACTTATGTAAAAAGTCAAGAAAGCGATTACTTATCCCCTAACTTTCACTAGCTTTAGATTAAATCGACAAATCAATTTAGTTGGCCACCCAAACAATCTATCAATCAATCATGAATGTCATTAAGATCATTCCTATTAGTAAAAACAAAGCGATAATTATGTGAAAAACTTCAAGATAGAATTGAAAACAAAAACTCAAATTATATGTTAAGAACTAGAATTCATCCTCAATCAATAATAAAATTAGCTACTCATGCTAAAGAGTTCACACAAAGAATAAAGAAAAGAAAAGTGTTGTGTGTGTAGAGAGGTGTGTGTAAAAGATGTGAAAACTTCTCTGTTATAGGCTTCAATATTCTCCAAATCTTCCAAGGAATAGAATCCTTTTCCTTTAGCAATTCAATTTCCAAATCCAAGCCTTTCTCAGCTCTTCATCTTCTCTTTCCAAATTTGAGCCCAATTCCACAAACCCATGAGTTTAGATGATTAGAGAATTCTTCACTTATTTCAAATCAGTCTTCACACCCATGAGAGAAATCCATAGAAAATCTGGAATTTTTGGCTCAGGAAAAGCTGGTATTATGGCGTGAATCACGTAGGAATAATCATGCATAAATAGGCCAAAAATTCTCGTCATTGGAATATTGACGGAATATTCAGTCGAGTCCACGATTAGGACTAACGGTCAAAGTGGTCAAGCCGTCGGGTCAGCTGTTAGTCAATCGGGTCAGGGAAGTCAAGCCGGATGGCGAGTCGAGTCGAGTCGGGTCGACAAACTGGGCTTGCTCGAACTTCTGTGAGTGCAGTGGTGAGTCAGAGTTATCCTAGCGAGCCATTTGGTCGACTCGCCAATGAACTCCCGTAGGTTACGTTTGTATCTTTGGTGATTCGGTAGTTCATCCTCTCTTCTTCACGTAATCAAGCCTATCATTCATCTAATTATGCAATTCATTCCATGCTCATTTATTTACCCATTCATTTAAACGGAAAATTTGCTTCCACTCACTCATTAACTCGGTCGCGGTACGAGCTTAGGCCATTAGTGCCACGGTTCCTATAAACCAAACCGCCGATTATGCCCCAGACAGCACCAACAACTCTTCTCATTGCATTCTTCTGACCAATGCACCTTCATATCTATTAAGCTTCAATTCCAACTTATTTCTTCGAGGCCATGTTTCCATTTTTCATTCTGACTGCTCGACGCCATCTGAAACATCATTACACAGCTGTGAGACTCCATCAAACCCCCATTGCCTTGCTCCGAACTTCCTGAATCACCTCGAAACCTATAATCCACAATCCCAATTATTGTTTCATCATCTTCTCTGGGTCTCGGTCACCTCACGGCCCGACCATCACCTCCGGTCGAACCCATCTCAAGCATCGGCGAAGGCTCGATTGAGCAATGGCAACAACATCATCTCTTAGACCAACAAACCCTAATAGATTTAAACAACAACAACGATCTCAATTTCTCAGGTTTATCCGGTTTCAGCGTTTCGGACTCAACAACCATTTCTCTTAGCTGCATCGACTTACTTCTCTTCTCTCACAATTTCAGCTCTGTGATTCGAACAACAGCAGCGAACCCTATTCTCAATTCTTCAACAGTACCACCAACCCATGAAACTCAATTGAATCTCAAACCCAAATCAGAGAGCAACCCAAATTTCTCGATCAACATCAGCATCACCTTGTTCCTGCTCCAGGTTTACGAAGGCAGACTCGTCAGCCCTTCATATTTAGCAGGTGCGACAATAGGCTGAGGCCCGATTCTTCTCCATGAGCTGAACGTCATCCCCTCCTCTGGTTTCAACTCGATAATAAACCCATCTTCATCGCGGTGTCGTTCTTCTCTAAATCTCTCGATTTGTATCAATAACGAACCCTAAGTTCCCGATTCATCTTCTACGATTCATCGCAAAAATAACTCTCGATCTCTCCTTCTCAATTTCTTTAATTTCTTTAATTTACGATCTGCTCGGCTTGGTTTCTAGCAGCTGACCCCAGTTGCTTTCTCTCAAATTCAGTGAATGGGGCGAATGAGAGACATACCTCTCAATTTTAGGGTTAGGGTAATAATTTGGGGTAGAGATGGGATTATATCACCCCAATGATTAGGACAATAGCCACCCCACCTTTGGGTGCCTATAATAGGTGGTCATACGCTGAGGCTAGCCTAAGTTCCCGACCCCTTATCCTCGGTGATCGTATTTAGTACTCCTTGAAATAGGTTTGCCCCTTAACTGTAACCTTGGGCTCAAGTATATCAATCTCTGTAAAATGACCTTTTCGCCCTTTTTGGCTCAAATTGGGTGATTTCTTCTTATTTTCCTCCGTGTGACTCCAAAGTAGCTATAAAACTCAAAACAAGCGTAAAATACATAATTTACAAGAAAAATAGCAAAGAAAGCATAAACTCTGTATAGTAAATACGGTGTATTCTACACCTATCAAATAAACATCATGAAACTACCGATTGTGGAAATAGGAAATTTAAAAATTCCTATTGGTTTTTTTAAAATTTCGAATTTGGGGCTCGACCATGGGGAGTTGGCAATAAACATTATGAAACAGCCGATTGTACAATCGGTAGGCAATAAACATTGTGAAACTACAGGTTGTGGAAATAAGCGAAATCTAAAATTCCTATTGGTTTTGAAAATTTCGAATTTGGGGCTATTATCATAATCGGGAGGAAATAAACATTATAAACTACCTATTGTACAATCGGTAGGCAAAAACATCATGAAACTACCGATTGTGGAAATAGGAAATCTAAAATTCCTATTGGTTTTAAAAATTTTGAATTTGGGGCTCACGACCATAATCGGGGTGGCAATAAACATTATGAAACTACCGATTGTACAATCGGTGGGCAATAAACATCATGAAACTACCGATGTGGAAATAGCGAAATCTAAAATTCCTATTGGTTTTGAAAATTTCGATTTGGAGATATTATCATAATCGGGAGGCAATAAACATTATGAAACTACGATTGTACATTGATAGGCAATAAACATCATAAAACTACGATTGTGGAAATAGAAATCTAAAATTCCTATTGGTTTTTGATAATTTCGAATTTGGGGCTATTACCATAATCGTGAGGCAATAAACATTATGAAACTAGGCGATTGCGGAAATTCTCAATCTAAAATTCCTATTGGTTTTTGAAAATTTCGCATTTAGGGCTACTACCATAATCGGGAGGCAATAAACATCATGAAACTACCTATTGTACAATCGGTAGGCAATAAACATCATGAAACTACCGATTGTGGAAATTCTCAATCATATGAAAATGAAATCTCCTCTATATAACAAATTTCTCCCGTTGTAGACTTAACTACCGATTATGGAGGGCATATTTGCCATTTCGAAAAATTTGAGATAAGGGGTGGCTTTGTTTTAGGTTTGGGTGGCCTTTTTTGTCAATTTGTGTCGCCCCTAATTCTTTTGGGGTCGCCCCTAAAAATGCCAAGTAAAATTTGTTGTCTAACTCCAACTATAAAAAATTGAAGTAAATATATAAAAAATTTATTTTAGTCTTTAGGCTCCAACTAATTCAACAAGAAAGAAAGAAAAAAAATGCTATTTATACAACTACAACAAAATCTTACTAATATAAAGAAAAAAATTTATTTTGCTAGGAATCCGCCTAAATTCTTCGTTGTCCCATTTTTATATATTTACATAAATATCATTGTTTTAAAAAATAGATCAAAAATTTTAAATACTTAATATCTTTCAAAATATACAAGATTTTAAAATTTATATATTCGGAAAGCTCTTTCAATTATCTACTTGATAAGTACAAGTAAGAATAGTAAATTGTTGTTTTAAAAAAAAATTCATGGTTTTCAAATTTAGTATAATTGGATGAGTATACATTCAAGCATGTGCATCACACACGTGTCTTTACTAGTAAGAAAAATATATGGCTACTTTTAGGAATTTTATACAACCCTAAAAAGGAACTGTTTTGCCATCACGAGAGCATCTTTTAATGGTGTATGGATATTTATCCCATGTGGAGACCTAGAAAAGTGATTTAACAACATAGAATCAAATAATTTTTTTGATTTTGATAAGCATCTCCGAGTGGTAGTTGTATCCATACCTATTTTGAAACACTTGTCACTTATTTGTAAAGTTAATCCACAAAATCTAACAAAATAAATAAAATAAAAACAAATAGTGATGACGTGGGTATGGATGAGAGTCTCTAACCCATACTCTCTTCAAGCTCAAACTTAAAGCGTCAGATTAAATTTTTAATATCCAACGACCATTGGAGAGGTTTTTTTTGTTTAGAGTTTCAAAAATCCTAGGTGGCTTCAATATTTTTAGAGACCCATATTCCCATTGGAGATGCTCTAAGTTCTGAGTAATTCGTTTTCGACCTCCATTAATGGAATTGAAGGAGTAAGTTTTCTAGAACTAGAAAAGAAAGGCGGACCGTTGGATTCTATGTTCTCACCCTTCACATGTGATTCGGTGGATTTATAACTTAGAATAATCAACGACGTTAAGTAATGTAAATTAATTTATATATAAAATTATTTTCTAACTATCAAGACGGTCAATTATGGTCACAGGATCAAACTCTAATTTGTAATTTTCTAAGACCCAAATGCAACTCTGGTCATAAAGTTGGGACCCAAAGTCAAAATATCCCTTTTGTTAATTACATTTATTATTCTATGCGGGAGTAAAGAGTAAAGAGAAAAAGAGAGTCTTTGTTAATAGGAGGAAAAAATTGGATATGGGAAAAGATAAGATCAATGGGGGAGAATAATTGAATCTAAAAAAAGCTGGCAAAACTACTCCTTAAAGTCTCTAAAAATAGGTAGGTTTGTGTGTAATTGAATCTTAAAAACTTTAAAAGATAGACGAGGTTTGCATATCTTTTAAAGACGGAGAAATCCTTAAAATGTCTAAATCAACCAACTTCAGTTCATATAAATCGAATATGTATTTCCTTTCGTGCCTATCGATAATCATTTTATGTTTAGCTTAAGTGTGTAGAAATGCCTAAACAAGAAAGTATAATCTTTTTCTTATCAAGAAAGAATAATACTAGTACGACCGTTGCCACGGTGGGAGGGCCGACCGAAGAAGAATATGAAGATGGAGTTTGTCCACGACTATTTTCGTCCGTTTGAGAAAAATGTAATACTTTCACCTCGTTTGAAAAAGTGACATTTTAATACGTTTCAAAAAAGTGATACTTTCACATCGTTTCGGAAAAATGATACTATCACGTCCGTTTCGGAAAAAGTGATACTTTCTCCGTTTCGGAAAAGTGATTCTTTAAATAATTTGGAAAAAGTGATACTTTCTCCGTTTTGAAAAAGTGATACTTTCGCCCCATTTTGAGAAAAGTGATGCTTTTTACGAAGTAGGCAGTATCATTTTCAGCGGAAAAAGTATCAATTTTCCTGGAAAGCGAAAATATCACTTTCTCAGCGAGCGTATCACTTTCAGCGATGGATGATATCATTTTCTGGCAGATGTGAAAATATTATTTTTTTAAAGCGGAAAATTAAGTCGATCCATAAACCAAAATATGGTTGCATGATGTGTTATGCATCCTTTGTGGTGGTTGCGATGGCTATGCATTCAATTTTCGAGAATTGTCACAAAATGATAGTATCATTTTTCTTGAAACGGATGGAGTAAATCGTTTTATTAGTTGCAATAGAAAATTAATTGATGCATAAACCAATATTTTGCTACATAAAGTATTATGTATCCTTTGTGATGGTTTGCATAATTGATATACATCTAATTTTCTAAAATTGTGCCTAAAATGATATATATCTCCAAATTTTTCGTAAAAACTTCAAATTTGATATTGTTGTTTGTACTTGTTGCGTAGAGTTTTTTATAACCTTTCTAACGAGATAAAATTTGTAAAATTCCAAGGCACGGATTTTTAGATATGTTATATTAAAGTTTGTTTCGATTATACCCACGAAAGATAGGATCACGGAGTTATAGTAATTGGACTAAAAAGGAGGGGCATTTTTGGTTTTTGACCTAACCATTTCCAATCTTTTTGTGGTAATTGATCATAGATTTTCTGAAAAAAGTGGTAGTATAAAGGGCCTCCATAAACATTTCAGTCGGCCAAATATTTATCAATTAATTTTTTTTATCGATAAAGGTGTTTGCAAAGGTGGAACTTGCCACCTCTTCCGACTCCGACCCAGTAGTGAACAACATCAATACACTTGGTTATACGCTAGTAACATCGGTTACTTCGCCCCCTTGGGAAGAAGGAAATAGGCCTGCAAGTGAAACGACCACTCTCCCATCAAAGGCATAATAATGGAATTGGCCGTATAATACTTTTTTCTTTTGCGCTTACTTACCGATCTGATTGAATCCTTTTTGTTGAATAAATTATTTTCTCTCCTTGCAATTCTTTTTTTTGGGGCACCTCATTGTGATATGTTCCACGCGTATTAGACAAGGTCTCCCGAATTCTTTCTCTTCATGCATGCAATTCTTTTACAACGTGCATGTTTTACTGTGATATAAATGTGCCGGCATGGCACATGCTTTTGACACCTCTAACTAATGTCTTGCAAATGACTTTATATGTATAATCTTGTATAGGATGAACCGATTGAAGAGAGAAGACGTTTCGAAGTCAACACAGCACAATGTTACAAAAAGCATTCTGGTGTTTCAAAGTACATAGCACGAAAGCACATCAAATATCTTGTCAGCGAGACAAGGAAGGAGAAGACCAATAAAAATCAGTGTAAAAGCTATTTCCATTTTCCCGAAGTCGTACATCAATGCTATGAAAAACATCACACAAACAAGTCAATGTTTTACAATCTAGAGATGGAGTTGGAACTCCAGAGATACCCACGTAAGAATGTATCTCAGAGATACCATTCAGCTTCCACCCACATAAAAAGTAACCATAGGTTTGATAGGGTTGTTGCTAACAAAAAAAATGAACAAACCTAGAACAAGGGGGTAAAAAAGAACAACTAACTAATCTGTGAATTATTTATATTGATCTGCCGATTTTGTATGTAATCTTGTATAGGATGAACCGAAGAGAGAAGACGTTTCGAAAGCATTCTGGTTAGTACGTACATAGCACGAAAGCACATGAAATATATTGTCAGCGAAACATGGAAGACGAAGATCAATAATAAAAATCAGTCTAAAGCCCTTTCCATTTTCCCAAAGTCGTACATCAATTCTTCGAAAACATCACACGAACAAGTCAATGTTTTACAACCTAGAGATGGAGTTGGAATTCAAGAGATACTCACGTAAAAAACTAGATTTTGTCGATTATTGTGGTTTCAGCTTCCACCCACATATAAAAGTAACCATAGGTTTGATCGGGTTGTTGCTAATTGTATTGCCATTTGATTAATGTTAAGCTGGTGATCTGGAAAAACTTAATCCGTTGTATAAAGAGCCGGCATTAGTGCCGCGTGGAAACTGAAATCGAGCTCTTAACATAACTATGGAATGATAATGAACTTGAAGACTTTTTATCCTTATCGTGCTTCAAAAACTTCGACGTTTCATTCTTTGGATCATATAGAACTAAAGCCTCTCTAGTACCCCCATTCATGCTGTGGTGATAAACCTCTAATAGAATCTCTCCAGTTTTTAAACGCTTGATCCTTCTCAAGACCCCAAACCTTCCCATTTCAAGTGATATTGCCAGTTTCGGAATGCTGTAAACTTTAGTCCATGACTCTTTCTTTCCATAATCCTTCATCAACCATACTTCAAAACCAAGGTTTACATTGCAATAAAGCATGCCAAGACACCCATCCAACGCATCGATACATGCAGTGTCACCGAAATTCTCGAAATTCGGATTTTCTGGTGGTGAGATTCCTCTGATAAGCTCATCTGTCATATCTAAAGCAATTAAGGCTTTGGGAGAAGAGGATGACTGCCAATGAAGAGCTCCATTACAAAACACTCCATACTTGTGTGGTTGCCGAGATAGTATAAAAGAGATATGTTGGATTGGTTTCCATAAATTCGATCTAAGCGAATATATTGTAGCTTCAGATTGGTTTAAGGTTAAATTGCTTATGATACATACAAACTTGTAATCATCACTCCTGGAGTCATAACCAAGCCCACATCCTATCAATGTTGAGAGGCTACGTAAAGACTTAACAACTTGAAATTGATCAGGTGGCCTTGGTATTCGTTTGTAGTCCCCAGTTGATGGGTTCCATAAACTAAAATCATAACATTTAGCAGTGCGTATGCAGAATAAGCCATTACAACAAGCCACAAAATTAGTCCGAAGTAATTATCAACGACTGGGCAATGAATCTGCTCAATCCGGCTGTCAATATCATCAAGTAATGATGATGATGGTGATAACGATTCGTTATCTATAGAGTACATATCGTTGCCACTTCTAACCATGATGATGAAGTGATTTTTATCATGTCAACAAGTTTAGGGTTATCAAATAGGACACTCCAGGGTTTTGATACACACCTGAATTTTAAGAGATATCTAGGAGATAACCTCGAATGGATTTCGATGATAATTTCTTCCGGCAGATGCGGCATTAATAATAGCTGCTTTTCATTCATGGTTTCCTCATCGTCCATCGTTCCCATCTTGTTCCCGTTCATGTTTGAGGACTTCGCGAAAATTCCTCCCATATGTGCTACTTTCGAATTGGTATATAAAATATGATTGAAGATTCAAAGTACAGTTTTGTATCTTTTTAACAAAATTTTCCAACAAAAATCCCTTAAAGTAGGAGAGATAACTTGGTTGGTTGTGTACGTCTCCTTTTTAATCGAAATGGACTGAGACTAACAAGAGATATATGACTTCTGACTCGGTATAAAATATAAATTGTTAATTTATAAGAGCACAAGTGTCAATAGAACCAAGCCAAAAAAAAAAAAAAAACGAAAATGATAGAAAACGCGCTCTATCATCGCTGCTTTCACGCGCTCCGAAGTGGCAAATCGACGTGGCGGGTAGATGTGGACCTTCTAGTATCACACGTCACTAGTCTTGGAAAGATAACAGTCCATATTTTAATTTCTCTTTCACCTTTAGTCTTCTTGATAGATTCAAATAAGCTTCTGGCCATTTAGAATTGAATGTTTTGTTCACAGATTTGAGAATTCAAACTTGATAGGTTTTGGTTTTAGGGATATTGTTATCGTTGGGTTTCTGGAAAATTAAGGAAAAAAACACCAAACAGATTTATATTTAGAGTTATGGTTTTAAGGATTAAGAATTATCACTACCAGGGTATGAATTAGACGGTAGAATCCTTTTAAATCTCTGATTTCTCACTACCAGGGTTTTAAGGATTAATAAGCCCATTTCAACTTAACCCCCATTACCAATTTTTTTTTCTTTCATAATAGAACCATCTCGATTTTGCTCTGTCTGTGATTTTCGGATTTGGATTATTACTTTTACTCCAAAACTCTTAACACAAAATCTCTGAATTTGTAGTTATTTTGATTAAATAAACAGATAATTGAACACCCAACTGATGAGAAAATGAAGTAGCAGAATAAAAGATGAAGATTGGAAAAGATGAGCAACTGATGCACCATCCTGTTTGAAGAAAATATCATCAGAAGGATAACTATTAGATTATTTGGTGAAGAAGAAGCAATTGGATTTACACCCATTGATCATAATCACGAGATTCTGGAAAATCAAACCTATCTTTCTCTACATCATTATTTGTTTTTGAATCATCACATCTTCCTTCTTCTCTGCCATTGTACTGCTGTAAATTCACTCAAATCTCTAAATCAAACCATTTGATTCTTGTTCATACAATCAAATGGTTGTTGCATATACAGTCCGTTCATTATTAACAAGGAGGTCTCATCGTGAAGAAATGGGAAACTATGATCTTTGTTTATATGATTGATTTATTTGTGGGTTTAAAGTTTAATCATATAATTTTCAGTTTATAAGTTGTTTTATGCCCCAGAAAACTGTCATATTCGTATAATGCTTCAAAAATCAAACAATCACATCGTATCAATCACGAGAACGTTTAAAAATCATAATCATACTCCATTGCAGTTTGAGATGTAAAACAGGAGAAGAAAGAAGGAAGAAAAGTCTCTCATAAGGTTTGGTAAAGTGAAGAAAACTTTTAGTATTTCTTTCTCTCACTTAAGACTGAGACGTGGAATACATATATCCAAATCACCAAGCCAACTCACCATACCAACTCAGAGTGCGAGTAAGTCGCGAGTAAAGCGCGATCCGCCTAGCGCGATCGAAAAACAAACCTAAAACCAGGGGGGAGGAAAAGAACAACTAACTAATCTGTGAATTATTTATATTGATCTGCGGATTTTGTATGTAATCTTGTATAGGATGAACCGAAGAAGACGTTTCGAAATCAATACAATGTTACAAGAAGCATTCTGGTGTTTCAAAATACATAGCACGAAAGCACATCAAATATCTAAAGCCTAAGCCCTTTGCATTTTCCCAAAGTCGTACATCAATGCTTCGAAAAACATCACACGAACAAGTCAATGTTTTACAATCTAGAGATGGAGTTGGAATTCCAGAGATACTCACGCAAAAAACTAGATTTTGTCGATTATTGTGGTTTCAGCTTCCACCCACATAAAAAGTAACCATAGGTTTGATGGGGTTTTTGCTAAATGTATTTCCATTTGATTTGTTCCCTTGTATTTTCTGTTGGTGCCTTACCTCTGCTTCTAAGGCCGGGGGATTGATAACCCCCCGATAGAAAAGACTACCAGTGATCTGTTACTGATCGAACTTTTATTCTTCAATACAAATGAAGAAAGATGCTACGTATTATCATAATAAATTTCATTTACAAAGTTCATCTCTGCAGAAGATTAATGAGAATGATAGATGTCAATGTTAAGCTGGTGATCAGTTTTGGAGAAACTAAGTTCCATCATAATTAGCCAGCAATAGTGCTCGAGGAAACTGAAACGGAGCTCTTCACATAACTATGGAATGATAGTGAATTTGAACCGTACTCATCCTCATCTTCTATCAAAGTCGTAGAAATTTCGTTCTTTGAATCATATAAAACCAAAGCCTTTTATAATTCTGGACGCGGTAACAAACCTCTAATAGAATCTCTCCACTTTTTAAACACTTGATCCCTCTCAAGCACAATTTCCATACACCTTCTTCAGGTGATCAGTGTTATAATTTCTCCTCTCATCCGACTGTCTTGATAGTTACTTTTTATTTTGTGGTGTTTGATGGAATAAAATTCCTCGACTTTAAGTACATAAAAATGTTCAGGGTGATTCTTTTTTACCTGCGCGTAAGTTTATGGTGTTTAGCTCCAATTCGGATCTCATCTGGTTATAGGAGAAATCCATTAATGGGCATTTATGTGCATGTTATACCGTCCAGTGCCTTATCTAAAAATATTCGCACCCAAAGTTTATGTGATTTTGATAATTTCCCGTCCTCTTTTATATAGAATTGCTGAATTCTTATGAACTCCACCATAACAGCTAACCGAACTTCTCGGTAAGTGTAGTTTGGCTACTTTCTTTTCGGTTAACACAAGTAGCCGAACTTAGTTTTAATGGATTTTTTGTTATCTCAGTATTTAAGTACTTTTCCATGCCGAACTCTGAAAATATGTTCGTCGTGTTCGTAAAGTAACCAAATTTTCTGTTCGATTTAGTAGAGAAAATATCAACTTACCCGAACTCAGCATTTACAGAGAGGAGTTTAGGAGTTCGGTTTAGAAAACTCTCTACCGAGCTCAACACTTGGCTACACAAAGAAGAGTTCCCTTGGCTAAACAAAGAAGAGTTCAATTTGGAAAAAGATCTGCGATTCAAACAAACTCAACATTTGACTTAACGGAGAAAAGTTCGTTTAAAAAAATTGCGAATTAGGAACAACTTTTTTTTCTAATCCAAGTGTTCTTCATGTTCTTCATCTACAAAGGTTCGGTTAGCAAAACTAGGATTTTATAAAGAGTCTCCTAACTAAACTACTATATATCTTCCATCTTCACTCTATTCTGATGATTACTCCCCAAATATTAAAATAAAAATCAAATTAAAAGTAATGGGTTCTTGCAAAAAAGAGAAGAAACAAATTAAAAAACAAATTATGTAAGTAGAAACTTTTTCACAATTTTTGTCAGTAAACATGAGTTGATTGATTTGCCTTTATCTGGTGGCAAATACCCTTGGACAAATTCTCAAAGACCACCCATCTTGGTAAGGCTTGACAGATTTATTGTTAGTGAAGATTGGTTCTCACATTGTCCTTCTTTGCTCAATCAAGATTGACAAGACCTATGTCGAATCACACAATCCTTCTTTCTTGTAACTAATTCAAAATTCAAAGCACCTTTTCGAGATTGGACAATTATCTCTTAATACATCCTTCTTTTCTTCCAAACTTAAAATTATGGTGGCGGAATTTAACTTTCTATGGGAAGCCTAGTTATATCTTCTCTAAGAAGATTACAATCTCTAAAAAATTTCATCAAGCGAGTGGAAGAGATCTATGGGAGATATGCGGTGCGGGTTGATCAATTAGAAGAGATAATTAATTCTTGGGATTTAAATGAAGAAGGTGTTCATCTTTCTAGTCTTGACTATGATGACGAGAATCTTTGCTAAATCTAAGCATGCTTATTTATCTACGAATATTGCAAGAAAGTGGGGCGAAACAAAAGCCAGATGGGCCAAAGATCTTTGAGAAGAACTCGAGATATCTCCATCAACTTGCTTCTTTCAAATATAATTGCAACAACATTAATTGCTTGAATATAGATGGAACTTTGTGTTATGACAAGGAGAGATAGCTCTTTGAAGCAATGAATTTCTATAATTCTTTGTTCACTGAAGATTTTCATATAAGGCCAAGTTTTGATAACATTGATCTGCCTTCTATTTCTACTCGGGAAAGCATTGCTCTTGAGAAACCATTTTCTGAAGAAGAAGTAAAAGAAAATTATCGGCATTTTGGTCTAAACAAGGCACCTGGACCGGATGGCTTCTATTGATGGAATTCTTTAAGGTTGCTTGGGAGATAATAAAGTCGACTTGATCTTTGGTAATTAAGGAATTTGAAGCTAGAGGAACTGGATTGGAGAGTGAAGCACAAACCTCAAGTTAATCCTTGAGCTAATGGGGGCGTTCCCTAAACAACTTCAAACCTATAAGTTTGATAGGAGGAATCTACAAGATTGTTTCAAAGCTATTAGCGAGAAAAATGAAAGTGGTTCATCCTTCCATTATTACTAATTTCAGTGCATTCATTCATGATAGGAAAATTGAGGATGGAATCTAATTGCGTGAGCTTATAGATTCTAAAATGAGAGAAAATAAGTGGTTTGGTTTCTTAGTAGACTTTGAAAAAAGCCTTTGATAACATCAGCAGGAGCTGTGTGGATTTTGGGAATCGGTTTATTTGGGTATTGTTAAAACTCCGATTAGGTTTGCTTCGTCATGAAAATACTCAAGGCCCGAGAATCGGTTTACAAATTAACTAACATAAGCAGGTCTGGATGAGTCTTTGAAAGAAAATTTAAAATTTTGACAATTGTTGATTATGCATTAATAAAAGTTAATTTGGGTTAGCTTGATTAAATATTATTTAATAATCCAGAGATTAGCACTAATTTAACAAGGGTATATTAGGTATTAACATAAATAATGGATAAGGGGTTTCTATGAAATATTTCTTAATAACCCTATTTGTCATCTACTTATAGGCCCAATTAAATGGCATAGGCCCCAATTTAGGAAGGAATTTAAAACCCTTTCCAAATATATAAGTTTTGTTAAGATCCGACTTATATTTTTGCAAAGTTATCATCTTTACGTGTGATTGTTTTTTAGAATTTGAGAGATAATGTGAAGAGCAAAACATTAAGATCGTGATGTTAAAAGTGCGGGCCCGATCATGGGGCGTCTCAATTTGACACAATAAATGAACACATATTAAGGGCCCTAGATTGACAATAATCCAATGGCTAATAACATGTTTTGGAGTGACGAGTCGGTAGAGTCGAAACAATGGATACTTAAAACAATGACAATAACCTTGACGATATCTTCGTCTTCCCACCTGTTTGGTTTTGTTTTCCTACCATAAAACTGTGAAGCTCATTCTCAGTTCCTAGTTAATCTTATTTTCATTTCAATATAATTGTTTATATATGATTTTATAAGTTTTATAAGTTTTATAAGTTTTAGGTCATCGGTTTAGATTTTTGAAAACCCTCAATTTTATCGGAAGACGGACACCAATTGAATGACATTGGCTTGTAGCAATTCTGCAATGTAGAAAATAAATAAGTGGGAATTAACGTTTAATCCCATATATGTTGGGCTTTAGACTATTTAGTCTGTCACCTAAAACCTAGTACTAGAGTCCTAATTCACTAAATTTAGAACGATTGAGTCCTTTTATAACGATTCAATCAAATTGATATTTTCCAATGCCTAAATTACCCATCAATGATATTAGTACTTCATAATTCATACTTTTCCATTTCGATTAATACAAACAACTCTATCGTGAAAAACAAATCCTAAACCTAATCTCTTCTCGGAATTAAAGCGAGACCAAACATAAATCGAGAAGTAAACAAAAGAATCGTTTCAATTTGATTCAACGAAAATCTATCGTTATCACCAATACCTTTTTTAAAAGATTAATCGATCCGGGGAAAATTTGATGAGATTCAATTTGATATGCGAGAGAGTTCATTGTTGGAAGCGATTGGAAAGATAAGTGTAATCTATTCTTATCATTTAATTTTGCTCATTATTTGTTAATTTAGGTTGAAATCGATTACACAAAGAAAATTACGATTTCAAAAACCTAATTACTTGGTTTTCGGTTTGATTTCTTGCTTTAGTAATGAAAAAGAAAAAGAGATGAAGAATAATTTTGTTGGAGGAGAAGAAGAAACTAATGAGTTGTTTCTAGTTATTTGGGAGTTTTTCTAGACACGAAGTTACTAGAGTAGATATGGTAGGGTTTGGCCTAGGAATAGCTATATGGTATATAATTTATCTATATATTTGTTTTTGTTTGATATTTTTAGGGCATTTTTGTTTGATTTGTAGTGAGATTCGGTGGTAACAAAATTTATCTTGATGCCTAGGTTTGATAGATTTTGAGAAATATTTTGTTCCTTGATTATTAGATACTTCAATAATTGGATCAAGAACGGTTCATTTCATTTTTAGTTGAATTATTGTTAATGGTTTTCATTTTGACAATGTAAATTGCTGAATCTTTGTTAAGTACATATTAGTAATATCAAAAATGTCTTAGTGATGTTTGGTGTAAATGGTATGTTTGGTAAGTATGGATTGAAAGCTGATGATTATATAAGGGGACAAGGATAGACCATTTGGGTCCGCAAGTGGCCAACCAGAAAAAGTGCATTTGAAAATAATGAAGTACATAGATGTGGG
Organism: Papaver armeniacum; assembly: GCA_023531295.1. NCBI lineage: Eukaryota > Viridiplantae > Streptophyta > Magnoliopsida > Ranunculales > Papaveraceae > Papaver > Papaver armeniacum. Next base: position 27,066 of record JAJJWW010005750.1, on the reverse strand, counting down.
CATGGAAACAATCGAAAACTTACTTTCAAGCTATTAACAATTATTGCAATCTACTATGTGCAACTATGCATTACCTATCTCATAATACTTTCTTTTTACATACCTTTAGGTAAACAACAAGTTTGTAAAGGCATTTAGGTGGCGTGAATATATAAAAAGTGCGTATTTGTAAATTTTATTCTTGATTGGTGTTGGTCTTGGAGTTTCATATTTGTTAACGTCTTGCTCGTTTGGTAAGTTTTACGTCGCTTCAACATTTTTTTCCATCATTTGTCATGAAGTGAATCGGCATTTACTCTTTTCATCTCTTTGTCATCCATGGGAGACTTATAGGGATGATGTGTCGATAGATGCAGGTAAGCACCACGTGAGCAGACATTTTACGAGACAAGTTCGCTTTTAGTCGATTAAAACGAGAATTCCAAGATTTCTTTTTCAGGTTAGTTATGCTAGTTTTTTTTTAGTAATTAACTTATTTGTGATAATGATTTTTTTTTAGTAATTATCAATAATGTTAATAATGGTATACTAACATGTTAACTTGGGATGAACCAAGCGTAGTTCGTCAAATAAAGATATGATGTTAACTAAGGATGCACCTCTACAGCCAATTCGAGTGGTGCATAAATTTGTATACGCTTTAACATATTAGTGACATAACTTTTTCTCATTGTGTTTTTCATCTTTGTCTCATCTGACGAATGTTGGACCCAGATGCGAAGAATCGATGTATAAGCGGTGCACCGGCTTATTTCCTATGAAGTAGCCTTTTTATCGAGTACGAATACTTGATTTCATGCATATTTGTAGGTGTGTACATGCTTGTTCTGATGTATTTTCCATGAAAAAAAACTAGGTGGATAGACGACTTCATTCATGTTTTATAGGTATGTACAAAGCTAGTACACATGTGAAAATAATGACTCCATAAACATGCTTGCATAAATAACTAGGGTGTACAAAAAGTACACATGTGAAATTTATGACTCCATAAGCTTATGCTTGCATAAATAACTAGGGTGTACAAACAAGTACACATGTGAAATTTATGACTCCATAAGTTTATTTATGCAATCTTTTGGAGTGTACAAACTAGTACACATGCGAAAATAATGACTCCTTAAGCTTATGCTTGCATAGATAACTAGGGTGTACAACTAGTACACTTGTGAAAAATAATGACTTCACGAGCTTGTGCTTGCATAAATAACTAGAGAGGGCGTACTAACTAGTATGCTTGTGAAAATAATGACTTCCGGTAAGCTTATACTTGCATAAATAGGCTAGGGTGTACAAACTAGTACACATTTTGGAAGCGTTACTTTGGAGCAAGGCGTTATTTTGGAGGGTTAAGAAGGATATGCTTGAGGATATTATTTTATCTCTTGTCTCTTTTTATACGTGTATTCACTTTCACTAAGTACGATCGAATATTAGGGAGGAATTAAAGCTATTTAGATTTGGCGTTGGGCGACATAGTCGAAATTCCATTAGAAAAGGCTGTATTTGGCTAGTTATGATTAAATTAAGCGGGTAACTTTCAATTACTTAATCTCAATTTTAAGTGGTCAATTCATTTTTGTGGCTTATCTATTTATGAACATTTGTGTGCTCCTGTATATGACTTACTTCATTCAATCAAGACAACTCTAAAACTTTGGGTTACAAGGTGATTTGCTATTACTCATATCCTTGCTGAGTCGCGCTGAGGGGAACTTGGAATAATTTTTCATGTTGTTTGGTATTATTTGTTGTTGCAATATTATGTTCAGGTTGCTTGTTGATTGATGGTTGAGGGAAACATGGAAATGATCCTATCATTTGGGTAATCTTTTTGGTTACATGTGTACATAGTTGTACACATGTTGATTTTAATGCGTGCATAGTTATACACTTGTTCTTTCTTAATGTGTACCTCATAGGAATACGTCACCTACCCACTCTTTTATTTCATTTTACGAGTGATAGAATTGAAGTAGCATATCAAGAGAGTTGTTGGTTTGAAGAGGCAAGAGGAGCTCATTCGTGAGAAAAAAGGGGACTTGGAAAGATGAGAGTGAGCAAAAGTAAATGGTGGAGATGATGACAAGAAAAACGCTCCAAGGAAAAACAGTATTATGATTATCTCTAAATTGACCATTTTATCGTTTGTTGGACTCATAAGATTTTTCTTGTTTCTTTCTTAGCAAAATCTCTTGGGGTTATTTGTACGTTTATCATTACTTCTAAAATGAATCACTAAGAACATGTACTTACGTCCTAATAAGGGAGCAGTAAGATTGTATATTTTGCTTAACCTTGGCTCACATGACGAAGAAATGAGCTTGTATAATGAAGTTAGTAATTGTCGTCAATAAATATTATTAGTATTAATCATCTTCCCTAGTTTTTTTTTTTTTTTTTTTTTGTATATAATTTTTATTGTTAATAAATCATGAGCAAACAACTCAAACAAATATAAATTAATGAGAAATTTATAGGGTACATATGGGGTGCACCTACTTTATTTGTTATTCTAAGCTTGCAGATAATGTATACATTATCTGGGTACATATGTGTATATTTTTGTACGCATGTCTTGCTGTTCATGTGTACATATTTATACACATGTTGATTACACACTTCTGTTAGTGTGTACATATTTATACATATGTGTACATTATTGTACACATGTTGTTGTTAATGTGTACATATTTATACACCTGTTGTTAAATTTTTGATTGGTGATGACAGGTTAACACGCACCATATACGATGGATATAATATATGCGATTTGATGGAGCTAGTATATGCGATTTTTATTTTAAGTTCATATAATACAACTATGATCGAATATGTCGGCATTATGTCCGGTGGAGCTAATACTGGAGCGATTTGATGGCAGGGTCTCATGCTTGTTCTTGAGTTGTCCGGGGTTGAATTTGTGGTTAGAAACAGGATGCAGTTTATGATTGTACATGAATTAGAAGATGTGGTTTTCTGCAGTGAAGGAAAGATGTGTTTGGTTTGATTAGAGTTTATGCACCTTTCAGTCGAAAGAAGATGGTGTTACTGAGATTTCAAGGGTGTTAGATTATTGATTTGATGAAATGAAGAAGCATTGTGTATTGTTGCTGTGTTGAGAAATTACAGAGGTATAGATGAGGCTGTCAGTGGCTATGAAGCAATTGTAGGTGATGCTATGGAAAATTTGGAAGAATGGGTTTGCTTCTATGTTGCGAGTACAAGGAATGGTGCAGTGAGTAAGTCTAGTGCTATTGAGAGGGTAGAACTACGAAATGGTGATCTAGTGAATAAATATGAAATGCCGAGTGGAATTGCAAAGATGAAATATGAAATGTGTGATATTGGTGGTACAGAGGAGCAAGAATTTATATGATGTTGAATGGGTAGTGTTGCTGCAGAGAAGTGTAGCTGAGATTGGAAAGTTACAGAAACAGATAAAAAATTTGAGTTGAATGGTTGAGGTGCTGTAGTTGTTTGCAGCAGTAGGGTTAAGAGTGGTTGAGCGTTCGAGCTGGTGTTGGGTCCATGTTTGTACACCAATGTAAACTAATTTTTAAAAAAAATGAGAATTATATAGTCATATGGGTACTCTTTTTGTAGCTCTCGGAAATAGTTTTCCGAATATATAAAGTTTGTGAATTTTGGACGAACAGTTCGAAAGATAAATTAATTTTAACTTTTTATATATTATTTAAAAGCATTGACATCATCATGAGTCACTTGGACTAAATTGCAAATATTTGGACTAAATTGTAAACCAGAGAGGTTATTTGTGTACTTTCCATATAAAAAGACTAATTTGTACTTAGTTGAATGGGTTAGGACTAACTAGTATATTTGGATGGGATTTTGGACTAAACCGTATTTTTCCTAATAAATAATGATTTTCACTATGGTAACAGTATAACATATGGTTTATTGAATACGTTAAGGAATCAAATCTGACCAATCAAATCTGACGGTCTAGGATTCTTTTTGTCCATTTCACTCATTACATTAAAACCATGTTTTAGGTATACTTGGACAATAGGCCCAATTTCTCGTATATTTGTGGTGCAACTAAAATCCAATTAACACTCTTTTAATTTCTTTTTTAGCTGCTTCCATTTGTGTTTTTTATTTCTCTTTTGCCGAAGGCGTGTCTCTGCATCATGTATCATTTCGATAACCCATCAATCTTCATGCCCCAAGATGTTATAGCCATATGCGCCGGGACTTTTGAGCTGGGCCAGTAGTTGGACTATTGGGCATCCAAGCAGAGTTTTTAGAATCCTTATTATATTTAACTAGAGGACGATGGCTGTACCAAAACCGACTCTGTGGCCCAATGGATAAGGCGCTGGTCTACGAAACCAGAGACTCTGGGTTCGATCCCCAGCAGAGTCGATCACGATCGAATTTAAAAAGTCATGTGAGATGGCCGAGGCCTACTATTTTAAAAAGCTTGTACCAATATTATTGTGCATCAATTTATTGAGGTGCGGCTCTGTGTAGACGGATTGCGTTAAATTCATCCGGAAGATTGGGAAGAATTTTATTGATATAAGTTGATGACTTCATTGAAGGTATTTCTATTATAAGTTTTTTTTTCGTAATTTGGACAATAACTTCCGTTGGGTTTTAATCGGTGTTTATGGTCCTTGCAATGTGAATAAAAAACAACAACAAATCTTATGAATCTTGCTACCATGCATGGTTATTGGAATGGAATACCTTTGTTCTTTGGTGGAAATTCAATAAGATAAGATACATGGTGGAGAAGATAATATCAATACTTCTTGTACTCCTAGTATTGATGAAGGTCTTTTCTTGGTTCTACCTACAATTATCAGTGCAAAAATCTCAACTTATGCAAGATTCCAGATATTCAAGAAATACATACTTCTGTTAAGTCTATGGAAAACTGGAGTGCACCAGGACCTGAAGGTTTTCAAGAAGGATTTTATAAAAGCCAATGGGCAGTGGTGTTTGTTAATATCATTTTTTTCTTCCGAAGAGAAGGTTATATTAATAAGAAAAAGGAAAACCAAGGATCAAACCAAGTTATTACAACACAAACTACAAATACATTAGAGTATCCCAATTACTCCAAATTAAACTAGGAACAACATACTAAAAGTATCGTTGTCACAAGACCATAAGACTACCAATTGATTAACCAAATCAATATTTTTTTGCACACTCTTGTGTCGACCTCCAAAAACTCTTCTATTCCTTTCCTTCCATAAGATCCAACAAACCGCATAATGTAAAATACACCAAACATCTTTTACCTCTCCCTTGACATATTGTTCGACCATGCTTGAGAAGCAGTGAAGCAAAGTTCTTGGCATTGGCGAGGCCATCTTGAAAGCTTTTAATAAATATTTCCAAATCTCAAAAGAGTACTTACAGTGAATAAACATGTGATTTCGTGACTCCCTATCCTCATTGCACAAAACACACTGGTCACTATCAGTGATTATCCCTGATATGCAGCAAATCATGGAAAGTAGCTCAAAGAATAAAGCTTACTTTGTTAGGAATATTACCTTTCCAAAGAAACTTATCAAAGCCGCAATTTCAAGGTTGCCTGAAAGTCTTTCATAATATTTTGAAGTATTGAAGTGCTCCATTATCTCCATTTCGCTTCATCATCCGCCCCAACGAAGCCGAACGTGATGCCAATCGCCTTAATAAATCGCATTCTAGTTGCTTGTTCAAATTTAATGTTTTCTTGAATTCACAAACCCAATCTCCATTTTCTATCATACTAGAAATTATTGCTCTTATCCTTCGCGCCTTGCTTAACAACCTAGGAAAGCAGAGTTTTGCGGATCTCCTAGTTTGCAGCCAACCTCTTCCAAAATTGAATGCCACTTAGCTATTTCTAGTTAACCATGAAGGTTGCCATACTTTGGACCATCGTCACCATGTTAGTAACATTCTTCCCATAAACTCCTTCCTCGTAAGCATATTATCCACATCGGTGATTAGCAATTATTTATTGTGAGTGAATTTTCATTTACTAACTTCTCCAGGCGCTTGTTTTGGTCCTCAAAAAATCTCGGAAATCACTTGAGTAGCGGTGATTGGTTAATTCTCCTCAAGCCCCATTCACCTTCTGAACACAAAGCCTTTCCAAGAGACCCCACACCATTTTGTCTACCTTCACCACTCCCGACAAAAAATCACAAGATAACTGAATCATTAACACGCCACCGGAAGATGAAAAAGAGACAAGTAATAAATTGGTAAGCTTGCAGACAACTCTTGATGAGAATTAATCTACCGCTTTATTAAGTTGCCTTTTCTTCCTGACAGCTTTTGTTACATTCTAATCAAAACATGTTCCTAACCGACATGCCCGCCAATGTGCTTGTCGATCCCAAGGTAAAAAACGGCAATTTTTCTATCTGCAACCTATCTCTCTAACTAGAACATCAATTTCCCATCGGCTCCACACTAATCATAGTATCTTTATCTAAATCGGCTTCAAACCAAAGAATAGTTTCAATACAAAAAAATGATAAAGAGACGTCTAACTTCCTCAGAAGCATCAAGAAAGATCAAAGTGTCGTCGCAAATTGAAGATGAGAATAATAGTGTCGTGCTCAGCCACTGAAAATTAAAGCCTGACCTCTTTCAGCGCATCATTTATTAATTTGGAGAGAATTTCCAACCATCAATAGAAATAAAATCTGGCGATAATGAGTTTCCTTTGCCTTAAAACCCTTAATTGGTTTAAATCTCTCTGTCGATCAACCATTCACAAGAAGAAAGATGAGTAGAAGTTACACACCATTTGATCCAAGAGATCCATTTATCACCAAAAATCGTTAACTTCACATAGATTGTAAACAAAGCTTCCTAATTAACATTATCAAAAGCTTTCTCCATGTCTATCTTACAGAATTCCAGGTTTCCTAGCCTTCAATTAACATTAACATTACTTTTGTATTACTTGTATATCAAGGTTTTTAAAACATGGCCCGAATCGTAATTAGATCAAGCAGGAACTAAGTTCTAGCTCTGCCTCCATTTTTTTTTTTCCCTCTTTTGCGGAAGGCGCGTCTGCATCATGTATCATTTCGAGAATCATCAATCTTCATGCCCCAAGATACAGCCGCAATACATAGTTATATGGACCATATATAAAGCAGTACTAGGTATGAGAGGACTTCTGAGCTTGGGCCAGTAGAGCTCCAAATAGAAATTACGAAATCCAAAGTGACTCTGTGGCCCAATGGATAAGGCGCTGGTCTACGAAACCAGAGACTCTGGGTTCACGATCCCTGCAGAGTCGATCTTTTTAGCACACATCAAAAACAAGTTGATCTTTTTTTATTTTTATTTGCTCCATAAAATTAATCGTTAAGTTGTTCAAATTAGTGTGAATGAATCTTTTTTCAATGTATTGCATGATGCTCAAGAATTTACTTCAGGAAGCACATCTATATATGTAGATAGATGATAACCTGGATGAACTTTGGGACATTCGGTGGAGATGGGTATCTCTAATCTTGAAGCTGAAAACAACTGAGCAAGAAGGAACTTGGTGCAAGACATTTTAGAAATGAAAACAATTCTTTAGTGTTGCGTAGTTCAACCATAACTGAGAGAAGCCAATTATTCTGCTGATAGATTAGCTAAAGATGTTGTGAGTGAGAGTCATTTACAAAGTGTTTTGACTGATGAGGATTTACTAGGTCCAACGACCTCTTGGTTTATCTTGTCTCTTCAACAAACCAAGACTCAGACTTAGAGATGGAAGTTAAATCTTTAATCCTCTCTTGGGCAAATGCAGCTGGAAGAAGACTACATATAAATTTTTCTTCTACTGTAATGGCTAATTGGGAAGCCCTATTTGTTTAATCTTGTTGCTTTCTTTTTCCTTTTTTTTTCTCTACTTCTTGTAGAACTCTGTACATTCTAATTCTTGAATAAATCTTCACTTCTAATCAAAAAAAAAAAAAAAAAAAACCAAGAGATGGTTATTGTGTTATGGATTTGAGAACTTGGAGTTTGTAATGCCATCTGCAGGTGGGTTTGACAGTTGTTTCCCCGGGGATGGGACTAGGAGCATGGATAGTCGCCATAGTTTGGCATAGTGACATTGTATCTAAGTGGTACCCTTCAACCCAGGGACAATCGTTACTCCACTTAGTAAAGACCCTACCGTTAGTTCAGTTTCGAACTCTCATTATGTACTCCTAAAAAGTTGGTTGTCACTTGTCAGTGTCCAAGTTATCTCCCTATTTGGACTGATGGTATAGAGAAAGCACTCGTCCTCCATTTCTTGCCAAGTCCTCGGCTGTTGACGGGATAGCTGTCTTCTCTTGGTAAAAATCAAGTTGTTTGATGTCTTGCACCCCTGTATGCAAACCAAAAATTTGTGTCTGCATCCAATGGTTTACATCTCAAGTTCACATATTCCAGAGTTTGGCCTAATTTTTAGAGGATTCTATAGCTGACACATCAAAAGCAAAAGCTCCAGGGAAATCAATATTCTCAAAAAGCACAATTAAACACAAAGCTAATTAAGTTGATTAGTTCTGCATCTGTTTATTCACTACTAATTAAGTAAGACGTAGGTCATTGTTCTTCCAAATCTGCCTGCGAATTAGAAATACAGGAGAAACCGCTCATACAACTTAGATCCATAATGAGGGCATAGAGAAACACAACTACAACCCTACCTAAGGCTTTGACGGTCGATGTATTATTGTCAAAGACAAGCAAGTAATACATGGCAAAGGAAAATACAGTTTAATACATGGCAAAGGAAAATACAGTTTAGTTGTCGACTAACAAGGTAAAGAAATTCACTCAACCAACAACTCACATTCATCTCACGTGATGATGGTCAGTTACCTAAAACTGCATATCCCCTTGACAATTTTTTATTTTATTTTTTGGGTACATTCAGCTGGGTTAAGGTCCTTATAAGGATACCAAAAACCAAAACAAAAAACAGAAACAAAACAAAAAAAGGGCTTAACGGCCAGCTAGCTTAAATACACTTTCCTGTACTCATACCTACAGAATCACTTGAAACTCCTGACTAAACTGATCAGATCTCGGACGAACAAAGCTAGAGCTAGGATGCAGACTAGCAAGACTATCAACAGCACGGTTAGTCTCCCTATAACAACGACTGATCTTCACATTCCCAAGCAACTTCAACAAAGCAGTGACCCATCTCCATATATGATACAAGTTCCAACTCCAATCCATTGTTATTTTTCTTATTCTAATCACATTAAAGTTGCTCGAAAGTATGAAGATCAAATAATATTTTGAAGTCATCGGATAAAAGCTACATTTCCTCTTCTGGTTGCTTCTACAGCATTTAACATTAACAAAAGATTGAAGGAAAGAGGCTCAGTAACCAATGTGGCACTATAATTGGATGTATTTATGAAGGAAAAAGCGTACTCAGCGGTATCAATAATAAGGTCCTCAATGTTGTGCAGGGATTCCTCTTCTGAGCCCAGCACGAAGATGGCATGAGCCTCGGCCTTCTTGGCCAATCCTGGTTCTATGTTCATGGGAAGTTTTCGCTTTCTTTTTTAGTGAAACGAAGTTTTTCTTCGAGTCAGAAGGTTGGCTGCTCGATTTATGCCAGGTTCATGTACATACCTGATACAGACAGACTCCATGGGACAAAACATAATCTGCTAATGTGTACCTTGGCATGTTCTTCTAAGTCATACTATCTGGGAGAAAACATAATATTTTAAAGCTTGCCCCGTATAAGCTTCACCATTAGGTGGTCAGTATATGTATAACAGCTCAATTTTCTATACCTAGACATTATTGTTCTAAATCACCCTTAGAAGAGGAAATGTACAAAAGGGTAGGCATTGTAATTTTATCAGAGTGGTAGGCTCTTGAGTGATGGCAGTACCTCCCATTCTGCAAAACATTTTTCCAGAATGTTCCACAATATAAAATCACTGTACTCAAAATGAAATCAAGCATTGAAAAACCATAGAAAACGTCAAAATGTTGTGGAAGACAAATAACTAAACCGGAATTGTAGTTGCAGACTCAAACATATACCAACTGAAATAATAAAAAAATGCATAACATGTGATATTTTTTACCTCAACCGTTGTCGCTCGGAATTCTTCACGGCCCCATCTGCAATCGGTTTCTCCAGATAAGTACCAGAGCCAACTGAGACTAAACTCTCCACATAACTCTGTCGATTATTCTCCATAGTAATATCACGGACCAACACCGATCTAATTCTTTCAGTTGTTGGATTATATAAATGTAATTGTTTGTGATCATTATCTATTATTATTTCCCCATTGTCAAAACACCATAGAGGCCTCCAAAATGGAATTTCACCTGAGGGCAACGGTAGCTGGGTTGTGGAATATTTTTTGATCCAAGATTCTTTTACTCCATATTCCTGCATCACCCACACATCAATTTTAACTGATCCCAAAATACAAGTTATACCAATGCAGTCTCCCCATGCTCCAACATTTTTATAAACTTCTCCGGAACAATTTGTAGGCGGCATAATATTTCCTGGTAACGGCATATTCACCACTATCTCATTGCGGATATCAAAAGTGAAGATAACTTCAGATGAGTTTCCACGAGTGCCGATACTTCCCAACCAATGAAGACATGCATTGAAAAACACACCGTAATATCCTTTACCACGCCGAAATGAGATTTTAACGGTGCCTTGAATACTACTCCATGAATCTTTTCTCAGTGTATAAATATTGATTTTGAAGCAACCCCTACCTGATATAATTACTAGTTTATAATCATCAATGTTGCTGTCATAACCAAATCCGTAGCTGACGTTGCTGTAAATCTTTTTAGGCTTTGTAAATTCCTTAAATTCTTTTGTTAATGGGTTCAAAATACTGAAATACTCAGTCTCTATAATACTTCTCCCTCGATTTTCAATTCTAGAATCCTTTAAACAAATTAAGCCATTGCATGAACCCAAAAGATGAAGGGCATATAAATTCTTGAGTACAAATGGGTAATTTTTTAGAACAGACCCATCAAATTCACATGATGGTAACAATAAAGCATCATAATCAATACCTATGGAGTAAATCATAGGGCCCTTATTTCGTGAGAAATGCCTAAACAATAGCTTAGGGTTTTTGTTTTTAGTTTGATTAAGATGATTTTTGATGAAACTAGGTTTAGAAAGTAGATTATAAAAATGCTTGCATACACACCTTGACGATAAGATGGATTCTGCTGGTAGCCTCAAAAAAATCTCATCCTGAACCTCTTCTGGAAGATTTAACAACATGGATATTGAGTCTTCTTCTAGCTCAAGTTGGGATGAATTGCTCATTTTTGCTGCGAAATCAATTGAATTGAGAGAGTGAAAAAGGGTTCAGAATATCATTAAAAATCTATGTAAGAGTGTTATGTTACGTTGCGGACCATTTACTTTAGGAGCAATCCCATCTGTTACCGTAAGATCGCCCTCCACTTGTAAGATCTATCAACAACTATCCATTACTGTCAGTAATACGGAACCGACAGTTTATTTTGTAATAGATTCATTCCTGGTAGGTAAAAGCTAGTTTGATCATTAGAAAATATTTGGAAGCTAAAAGCTGCATTTCCTCTTCTGTTTTACTTGTACAGGGAAAATAAACGTGGCATTTTTAGGGGCAACCCCAAAAGAATTAGGGGCGACTTTTTTATTCCCAACCCATATACACCGTTAAGGGATGTCCAAAAACGCGGAGAATACGTCAATGCCCTTACATAATCGGAGGCTTTATTTGTGCCCGATTATTATAAAGCATGTCGGAAAGCTTAGTAACGATATTCTACCTACGGAATTAATATCGATTTTATAGCAAACTCGTATCTGGTTTCTTTAACAATCGGTAGGAAAAAGAACCTCACGAGACTGCCGTGCTAAAGTATAGAAAATAAGAAATCTTTAGAATTTTGCAATGGTGAAATTTGGGGCTCCTATGTCGGACGAATAAAAAATGTCTAAGCTAACGATTTATGGCTTCCCATGTCGGGATGGTAAAAGTAAAAATTCATCTGGGTGTAATTTACAAATTTCCTACAATGAAGGATTATAGAAAAAACTCATTTTGGGGCAACCTATAATCGGAAGGTTGGGTAATATATTATCTTCGATTATGGCTACATCAAAAGACGAACCAAATGGTTATGGTCGGCTCTGCGCAGCCAGGAAACTATGGAATTTGGAAAAGGTTCAATTTGGGGCTTCAATAATCGGTAGGTTATAAGTAACCCCCTCTACCGATTTTGGTCTACTAAAAAATCGGTAGCTAATGAGTTGGTATTACCTACCGATTAATAACTGTTTGACAAATAAAACCAATGTCAACCTAAATTCATTTCATTTCAATTCTTTTCAACTTCAACTCCTCTTCTCCCCTCCTCCGATTGCGAGGAGAGGAATACTTTCCCTCGTTCAACTCCGCGCTATACATTCGTTAATTTTAGATCGAGATCATCGTGCGATTATTCTCTATAAATATGAAAGAAAAGTAAGAACGTAGGAAGCTCGAACCAAAAACGTAGTGCGCGGTGAGGATCTAAATATTGGATTGCATGCCCGTAATAAAGGGTTTTAACTCACGAATCAGAGAACACGAAGAAGATGAAGTCCCACGTGATGAAGAGCGATCTTGATAGGCAAACTCTCGACAACTTGAAATGGCGCGGTTAGTAGATTCTACCATTAATTTGGTTTATATTGTGATTCGACGAATCCATGTTTTTTTTTTAGGATTTTCGGTTATTACCCAGATTTGGTAAGTTAGTTATTGTTTTAAACTTCAGATTGTTGTCGAATTCCTCATTTCACGAGAACATTTGTCATATTCGGGTGGTAAATATTTAGGTTGCTTGTGATTATACAACGTTTTTCATTACTGAGGCTTAAATCGATCATAATCGGAAGCTAATTGTGTTTTTACCTTGAATATACTAGGGAAGAACAGAAGTATTAGAGACGCAATAATCGGGTGATATATTTTGTAATTTCCTTTTGATTGTTTGGGTGAACCACTTGAGTAATTTCTGGACCAAGGTGATGCATATTCGGTAGAAATTAGTTTTGTGAGCTTAGGTGTGATGCATTCGAAAGGGTGGACTTTTTATAACTTTCGATTATTGGTATTCGGAGGGTTCTGTTGAAATTTAGCTTCCGATTACTGTGTGTAGATAAACATATTCGGACACCATTTTTTTTTTTTTTTTTTTTCGATTATACGTATTAGGTAGCTTTAGATGAAATGATGTTTACGATTGAGTGTAATCGGAGGCAATTGGTTAACTCAACCGGAATATGTATATTGAGGAAACGTTAGTTTTACATTAACTTCCGATTATATAGTTTACTAACCTGTTGTACTTTCTTTTGTTGTTTATAGATAGGCGAGGTAAAAAAATCGAAGATGCAATTGTCTCAGCTAGTGCAGGGAAGGAAAGGCATCAGAACCTGACAGCTAGTGCAAGGAGAGCTAGGACTTCTAAAGCCGCTTCAAGTGCTCAAGATGGAACTACGACAAGCAAGTCAGAAGGTGTTCAACCAAGTGCCCCTCAATCGGAAACTTGGTTTAAGGAAATGTGGTCAACCAAATGCCTCTCAATCTGAACCATTTCAAGAAGGTGTTCAACCAAGTGCCTCTCAATCACAACGATTCAAGAAGGTGTTCAACCAAGTGCTCCACAATCACAACAGTGAACTAGAAGCACCAGAAGATAGAGTACCGAGAAGTAGGGCAAGGTAGTGGTGCACAAAAAGAAAGAAGGCGAAAAAAAATCCTCCTCGAAAGAAAGCGAAACACCTTGTCCCACAAAGGCGAAGGTGCGGATATTCCCGAAGGTGTAATCCTTGGGATGCCGAAGGATGGAGGACAATTGTTATTTGGATACAAAGACTCCACAGGCGAAAAGAAATATATGAAACCGAGGTAATAATCGTTTCCATTGTATTTACCTATTATCTTTTTCTTCGTAATAGTTTTTAAGAGGTTATAGTTTTAGGTTTTTTTAACTTGTCATGTGTTTGATAGTATCATTCGATGCGGTTCGTATACTCAAACCGACCGCCGCACCAACTAAAATCTTGGTTGCCTTTGAAGGATGAAGGTGAAGGTTGAGAATTATTGAAAATTAGGTTGGGCGATGCTGCGGAGAACTCTATGTTGGAACATGACCGGGTGGCTATATCGGCGTTTGTAGAGACTTTATCACAGCAAGACCGACACCTTCCATATGCCGTTTGGGGAGATGACGATTACCCCAGGATGATGTTATGCAGATTGTTAGACTCCACTTTCCATGGAAAAGGTGTTAGGGATGAGTTCTGAAGCGGTTGGAATGGACCAAACTTTTCTCTAACTAAAAGTGTTTGGGTTGGGATGAAGAAACATCAACAGCGAGTTCAAGATGCATGAAGTATAGAACTAGGCAGGTTCAACATGGGTACTCTGATGGATATGTTCAAGGGCACCAAGAAAAAAGAAGATAAAGGAACTTTAACGGACGATCAAGTCAACCACGCGTACACCGCGTATCTCCTATGTGTATTGGGATGTGTCATTTTCCCCAATACCAGTGGCAATCGGGTCGACGCCAACCTTTTACAACTTCAGGATCCTCTCGATAAAGTGCATAAGTACTCTTGGGGCACGGCATGCCATCGTGGTTGATGTAAGAGTTGAGAAAGGCGTCGAGGCTTGGAATTAGCCAAGTGGCCGGGAACGTGAGTCTACTACAAGTATTGTTTATTAACTCTACATACTTGGTTATTTTTTATTTTTCTACCATTGAAGAATCAATTTCCTAATACTTGCAAAAATGACAATATAGACATGGATCTCGACCACTTCCCTATCTTGGGATTGGCCATTGAAAACACAGCGTGGGCGAAAGGTGACCCTAGAGGAGCAGTACGTCTTGATGACAACCATTTCCAGGACGAACGAGCAGCGGCTGATTCGTTTGAGGGAGATTTTGGACTCACTAAATGCCCAAGACGTATGCTTTGATCCATAAAAAGGAAGACCGAGCTGATAGACATATCGCGGATCGGTCCGATTTGGCACTTTATTTTGGACAGTTGCGGCACCCCACAGGATATGTGATGTACAATGCCTCAAGGGTGATGCGACAACACAGTTTTGTACAAGGTATACCAAATGACCAAATCCATGAAAATTTCACTTTGGAGCTGGAGCATTGCGAGTCTGATAAAGATTCTATCACGGTGGTTTACAAGGGTACACCATCATGTAAATTCCATTGCGATAAAAGGCGCATTACTTGATCAGCCAATGAAGGGGCATCCAACCAAGGTTTTGAAAATGCTCCCAACTATATGGATTGGTACCGGAATGTTTCTCATCTTCGTGTAATCCGTGATCTTAAAGCAAAGCTTGCGATTCGTACAAGAGTATCCTCAAAGACAAACCTGCGGGTTTTGTGGTGGATTAGTACGTATTGTTTTATTAATTTAGTTTAATATTATGGGTCAAAATAGAGTAATAACCGTTTGATGGTATGCTATGTTTTAAAATAGATGAAGAGCAGGTTTAAGCGTTTGTCCAAATGGTGCAGTTGCATAAAGTCCGGGCTTTTGTGTCCAATTGAGAAGATAAAAAAGCACCAGGTTGATTGATAACGTTGACAATGAGGAGTATGCATCTCAGTTCGGGAAAAATTGCCAAAAGAAACCTACAACCAAGGTGAACAAAGAACTTCGGGCGTATTGAGCACTCAAGTTGATGAAACCAATGATGATGTTGGTAAAGTCGTAGAGGTAGTAAAGCTCGCAAAGTCAAATCAAATATGAAAAACTAAACTCTCGGTGTTTTTTTAACTTTATGGATAACTTTGTTTATGTCGGATTTAACTTTGTTTATGTCGTTTGTGTCGGATTATAAGTTGGACGTTATGTTTATGGTTTGTGAATGGTTCGTTTTATGAATTATGAATGGTTTTATTGGTATCTTTATGCATTTAACGATGACTCGCAAGCGAATCACATGCAGAGATATGAAACTGTTGAATTTTATACAAACAATCGAAAGGTTACTTTATATACATAGCTCCCAGATTAAGGGATATTGCAATTTATTGTCGAGAATCGGGAGTTATTTATATTATGTACCCTCTAGTCTGGGGATTTTGCAAAAATATCATCAGATTGGAAGATTATGAATTTCGTTGCCCACCACCGATTATGCTTTGTGAACAAATAATTTTTGTTACAGAAACCAAACCACACCATATTCGGGAACTAATGTAACTTATTAAACTTCAGATTGTTATCATCGGTAGTGTTAGTTTATATTATTCCTACGATTATTCTATTTGAAGAAAATTTTGTTTTCTGTATCCAAACAACACCATAATCGGGAACTAACATGTATCCTTAGCCTCCAATTATGACACTCAAAAGTCCTTTGTGATATGTAGCAAAACGACTGTATTAGGTAGAGGGTGAACTTCTTAAACTTCCGAATATAGTATTCGGTAGGTTTATTTTATATATTTCCTTCGATTATGACAATGTGAAGAAAACTTTGTTTTCTATATCCAAACAACATAACATTCGGAAATTAAATTAACTCATAAAGTTTCCGATTGTGGTAATCGATTGCTTATTTAACCAAATAAACTACCGCGTATAAATAATCGATGGTTTGGTAATATATTTAACTCCCAATTAACATTGCATCCAAAACACGAACCAAGTGGTTATGGCTAGATGTGTACACTCAAAACCTATGAAATATGGCAAAGGTTGGATTTGGGCTCGTTATAATCGGTGGGTTATATAATTATATACCTATAGATTATGATAATTTCAAAATTCATTACGTGAATGATTTTAGAAAAAACTCATTTTAGGGCAACTTATAATCGGTAGTTATTGATGGTGGTTTTTAGCTTAGGGTTAAAATCGTAAACACTAAACTACTAAAGCAGACAATGATGTCACAACATTTAAAGTAACAAGCATCTACTAGGCACATTTATCAAACCTTTAATGTGTCCCTAAATAATTATAGGGGTATCTTTTCCAAATTAGGGTTACGACAAGCCAAAACCTAATTCCCATGCACACCAATGGCAAATCATGCCAGCCTACCGACCGCGCCAAAGCATGCCAATCATGCTAGCCGCGACCTTGTCCCAATAACAAATCATGCATAAATGCAGCCCGCGCCAAAGCATGCCAACCATACTAGCGCACCCTGCGTGCCAATGGCAAATCATGCCAGCCACACCGACCGCACCAAAAGCATGCCTACCATGCTAGCCGCACCTCTGTGCCAATGGCAAATCATGCTGCCACACCCAATGGCGCAAAGCATGCCAACCATGCTAGCCGCACCTGCGTGCCAATGGCAAATCATGCCGACCACAGAAATCGCATAAAGCATGCCAACCATCTTAGCCACACCTCTGCCAATGGAAAATCATGCCATCCACACCGACAGCGCCAAAGCATGCCAACCATGTTAGCCGCACCTCGTGCCAATGGCAAATCATGCCAATTTACCGATCCCATGCCAAAGCATGCCAGCCATTCGGCCGCACCTATGTGCCACGGAAAATCATGCCAACCACACCGGCCGCGCCCAAACATGCCAACCATGCTAGCCACCTCTATGCCAATGGCAAATCATGCCGACCACACCGATCGCGCGCCAAAGCACTGCGCGGCGCCCAGGTGCCAGCGACAAATCATGCCAACCACGCTATAAAAACGCCATGCCAAACACGCCCTCACCATGGCCCCAATGTCACGCCACCATGCCGGCCTTTACTACGCGGCTATCAATAAAACCCTTTAGATTGGTCACGTGCGGCAATCAACGGTTGCCCTTCAATCCCAAGAGCAAATCTTGTCCGTCTAAGGTTACCAAACGACGTTTGCCCCAAAACCCTAGCTTGGTCACGAACCTAGCCAAGCTAGTCGCGCCATACCAAACACACTTTGCGTTGGCCCTAGCCATGCTAGTCGCATCATGCCAATCCAAATGCCCTTGCCTTGGCCCTAGCCACGCCATACGCCCATGGAAAACCCTTGGCCCCACATGCAAAGCCAAAATCGCACCAAGCCAAATCTAGCCACGCCCAAGGCTAACCCTTATCCCCACATGCCAAGCCAAACCAAACCTAGCCAAGCTAGTCGTGTCATGCAAAGCACTTTCTGGCCCTAGCCATGCTAGTCACATCATGCCAAGCCAAACGCCCTTGCCTTGGCCCTAGCCACGCCATACGCCCATGGCAAACCCTTAGCCCTACATGCCAAGCCAAAAAACCTAGCCAAGCTAGCCGCGCCATGCCAACGCACTTTTCTTAGGCCTAGCCTTGCTAGTCACATCATGCAAAACGCCCTTGCCTTGGCCTAGCCATGCCATACGCCCATGGCAAACCCAGCAGCCCCACATGCCAAGACAAAATCGCACCTAGCCAAAGCTAACCGGGCCCAAGGCAAACCCTTGGCCCCACATGCTAAGCAACGAACCACCCCTAAGCGCCTTCCCTGCTGTGACTACCAAAACTAAGGCGTGCAAAAATCATGCCAGTTTCCTTCAATCCGAAGGAGCACATCCTACCATCTAAAGGTTACCCGGCGACACATGGTAACCTTTGGCCCGAAAATCTAAGTTGACCACGCCAAACCTTGCCATGCCAGGCGGCATGCCAACAACCGCGCCACCACGTTGGCCCTCACTACGAGGCCACCAAAACAAAGTCAGTGCAACAATCAACGGTTGCCCTTCAATCCCCGGGGAGCAAATCCTAGCCATCCAAGGTTACCGGGCGACACATGGTAACCTTTGGCCGAATACCTAAGTTTGGCCACGCCAAACGCCAAACCAACGGCATGCCAACCTAATAGCGCCACCACGTTGTCCCTCACTCGCGGCCACCCAAAACGGCGGTGTGCAATAATCAGCGGTTGCCATTCAATCCCGTGGAGAAAATCCCTAGCCATCCAAGGTTACTAGATGACACATGGTAACCTTTGGCCGAAAACCTAAGTTTAGCCATGCAGAAACCTTGCCATGCCAACGACATGCAAACCTAGCCAGCCACCACGTTGGCCTCACTACGCGGCTACCAAAACGGTTGGCGTTCGATGATCCGCGTTTCCCCTCCTCTCAAGATGCAAAATCTCGACCGTCAGAAGGTCACCGACTGGCAAGTTTCCCATCTTGACTTGCCAAGCCACAACAAACCGCTACATGTTTTCCAAAATATTCGAGACATCAACACAAGCGGGGATCTCTTTGGGTATTGGTTTGGCGGTTTACTGCGTACGGTGTACACTACGCCCGTTATAAGGAAGTGTCATAAGGGTAAGGCGATTAGTAAATACGAGAAGTTATGTGTGAAATGTTCATGGGACATAAAGCACATGCGTTAACAACTTTATGGGACATTAATTCCATAACGTTAAGCGGTTTCATGCGTTAACCACTTTATGGAACATCAATTCCATGCATACGATTACCACTTCCTCCATTTACTTCCCTTCTTAATGAGACCAGGGTACGTTTTACTCCGACTTGTATAAATAGGTCTTACCTATTTCCATTTAACAACAAGTTCATACGGAGGATACACAACACTCGAAATACTTACTTGTTAGGTCACCTTGTTAGCTCTCTCACTTTTTCGATAACAAGTCGTAGTAACCCAACTACTCTTCCAGAATCAACTATTCTGGTCTCACCACTTTTTCCTTGCTTCCCTCCCCAAAACCGGCCCATTCTCCTCCTCTTTGTGTGACCGAAGCAAGTCTGGAACGGCAATTTCTTGGTTTAGGCCGGACTTATGCTGATTGATCTCTCGAATCTAAAGTATTCCCTTGCGCACATTGTTTAAGGCTTAAATTGTTTCTCACCTGCACAACCCCAATTACCGAAATCAGCAGAAACCATTTTCACCTACAAACAATTGGCGACCATAGCAGGAGGTTCGATCTTTCGGTTACAATGTCAATTTTCAACCAGCAATCTCATTCTTCGACCCAGACGTCAAGATGGTATAGGAAGGCGATCCACTCCGACTCAATTACTCGACGGCTGGATTATCAGTCATGACACGACAAGGGATGACTGGGGACTTCTCAGGTCGGTAAGAAAACGATCCGCCTGTGGGATTAATGGCGCAGTTATCAGACAACTCAACAACGACTCGGAAGACTGGGTACTTCCCATGACCATGTTTCTCGAAAAAAAAAAAACTTGGTCCTACACCCGGAAAGTTTATTCTCATCAGAAGACCTGAGAAACCGAGTAAGTCTTATATCTAGACAAAAATACGTGGTTTGCTTTTTCAAGTTCTGATAAAACCTATAGCCATGTTTCATCCCATGTCATCTACCAACACACGGTTCCATGGTTTTCCTGGGATGTCTGTGTCACTTTCATTCATAGCCAAAGACAATTCAATTCTAAACATTTCATTCAAAAAAAAAATATATATATAATCCAAAACCGTCAAGGTAGCATTTATCTATTAACCCGAGAAAATCAAAATCAAAAACCAAAACCAGCGTCTCATTTGCCTTTCAAAAAAAACCCTAAAGATAAGAGGTCCAAGAAGATGAGATATATATTCAAGGGAAGTTTTCCAACAAATCGGCTTGCTCCTTTTGGCAAAGGCCTCCCTCGTGCTTTGGAGAGCCGCCCTCTTAAGTTTCATCTTCCTGCACAACTTCTTGAATTCCGCTTCCTTCTTCTTCATCATGTCCGCGGAAGGACCTTCAACTGCTCCAGCCAATGACCTTTCAACATCATAGAGACCTTCAACGAACCAAGGAATGTTGAATTCAAGCCCACGCACATGTCACGATGGAACTTCCAGGTCGAGATTACATCCTCAGAAATTGTATGACCAGTCACGTTGCACATCTCATCAATCGAAGACAAGGCTTCCTCCACACGCTTGACCAACGCATGTCGACTAGTGATCTTCTTAGTCGTGGCAATGTGACCATAGCTTTCCCAAATCTTGGTGTACAATGTCGCATGTTTAGCTGGCACGCTAAATCCACCAATCAACACATGACCTGGGAAAGGGGCCAGATACGGAGGATTGAAGGTGGCACCTGCAACTAAATCAACAATCGGATAGAGATCCCCTAACTACGATTTCACCCCTCAAAGTGCTCTCCTCCACGAGTCACGGCGGACCCTCGGACGATGAATCTTCATGTCCAAGCCGCTAGCCGGCACGCTTTCCGCAGTGGGAAGTACGGATACGTCTTTACTCCGGTGGTCTTCCACTTCAAGATCATCCCGTAAACTGTTTCCTCCTAAAAATCAAAATTTAGTTTTACCGCAAAAAAAAAAAAGAGGGAAAGAAGAAAAACATGGAGGGGACTCACCGATTCGCCTTTCACTCGACTAGACGAAGATTCAACACTGCTATCGGAAGAATTGCTCTCGCCACCGCTAGACCCTGAACTCTCATCCTTTTCGAGTTCCGCGTCATCATGGGTAGGCTCTGTAACGCCGCTCTCTGTCTCGAAAAATGATGTTTTCTGACTGCTCGCAAGTTTGGCAAAGGCGTTCGTACTCACCGAGACCACGGATGTAATACAAGGGCGCATTCTCAGAAAAGGAACAAGGAAATAAACGATCCAGGACAAGGTCAAGAGGAGAGCCGTACGTACCCGCATATTGGATGAACTAAAAGCCGGCAGAACCGTGGAGTCTGACTGAAAGCCGCCCGCACGATCTTTAGATCTTCGTTCCTTCACCTGGGGACTATCTGCATTTGGACTAACGGATTTTCGCTTGGGATCCCTCAAAGAATGGATATTCCGCTAAAACCGCAAGAGAAGGCTTATCCCGACGATTCTCTACCACATCATTCACGAATCCATGATAGCAAGAAACTCATCCTGCCAAAATATGTTATATTTGGAGGTCGTTGATGGATTCCGTTCTGCGAGGAAAGGCAAACTTTTACCCGACACAAGAGCACTAGCATCGAGAACAGTTGATAACGGGATTTCTTGGACAACCGGCTGACGAACAAGTGGGACCCCTTGGTCAAAACCCATATGTCGAGCAGCCCTATCAACATTGTAAGAGATCGCTTTACAAGCTCCTCGAAAAAAAGATGGCACGTGGCCAGGCGTGCAGCTACGCATGAACACCATCTCTCCAACGCTCAGGCCCTCCTCATCAGAAGACAAAGACATATTCGAAGCAGGAGCAAAGGTACTAATCTGAGTTATGGACGCATGCACCGGAGCCCATGGACGAAAATTAACCGCATACGAGTTGTCAAGAAACTTAATCAGTTTCGAACCAGTTTTTCGGCGCCTGTTCGACCAACGCAGTATTCTGGAGCCACCCCAAGACTCAGGAAGTATAGCCAACGGTTTCGGGGCATACTTCTCGAAATGCTCCCACAACCATGCCTGGAGAAAGGCGGCATGAACATACGAATCCACTTTCATATGGCCATTCGAGGCGCGCATGTCCGAAACCAGCTGATCCAGGTGTGCATACAGAGAACCAAGAAACAAACCACCGAGGGGGATAGCGACGCCCTTTGCTAATTTTATGGCAAATGTGATAAGTTCATGTCTTATCTCTTTCTTGCCCGAGCCGCCGTCAAAAATATCCCTGGATAGCCAAAGAGCCAAGAACGCCGCGACATGAAGTACACTATTCTTCCGGTTCGACTCCAACTCGTCAGAAACCACCGAGACACCCACTACCATAAAAGCACTTCGTCTCGTTTTCCTTCCGAACGAATCCATTTGACTTCGCAACCAGGGTGGCGCGAATTTCTTCTTCGTCTGCGCAACATCCCGACATCGAGGTTTCCAATTATAGGAAGATTTAGCAAGACAACCACGCTCTCCAAAGAAATGGTCATTTCGCCCCACCCGCATATGGCCGTATGGGTGTCCTGGACACCATCCGGAAACAAAAGCAACCAACCCTGAATGTCTTTCCTAATCAAGCATCATGAAGCCGCAACATCGTGGATAATCTGCGCCTGGTCAAATTGGTCTTTACAGTTCCCGGTCCATCATAAATCGCGTCCATTTCTCAAAGGAACGCAAAGGACTTGCAGGGGATTTTAAAGTCGATAAGAGGCACGATATTCTTTCCTCCTCAAGGCAAAACCTTATTACGCCTCTGGCCGAACCGATCGATCCTCTCCTTCGCTTCCGGGGCCGGTCAGAAAGATCGGCACGTATTGGGGATGGTTTCTCCTAATCGTGGCTGATGCCGTGAAGAACTCGTCATCTATGTTTGGCTTGGAATTACTCCCATCCCCTCGGTCTGCAAATAACCGTGACATCTTAACCAAAATTCTCTTACACATTTTCACCGCTGCGATAACTACAATGGAACAAGAAGAGCAGGAATTATTACATAAAGCGTGTAGAAATTATTCTATTGACGCAAGGGAGCCGCCTCCAGGCACAAACTAATTGGTTTCAAAGTCCTTTCGTGCATACGCGAAAGGGGGACCAAGACTCTACATCACCACTACATGCAATGGGAACTCAGCGCTCACTAGATAGACGCGCCCAAAAAGGAGGGGACCATGCACACGGCTACGCCAAGACAAGGAGTAAACCCTAAAAACTAGGTTTTTCATGGAAAAGGGATAGCAATTACTATCGCGTGCTTACTTTGCACAGCGAGTTGAGGCGGTCAACATTACTACGGTCATGGAAAGGTACACCTACAACTAGTTTTTTTTTTCTTTCACCAACACAAGAAAATAAAAGAAAAAGCAAGTCAGAGAGGAAAAACTGGAAGACATACCTAATCCGCTCGCCCGCTTCACCGCTACCAAGCAACAAAAGAAGAAACAATAAGGGCATGAATCAAAGGGAGAGGCCAGCCATCCTTTTTATAGGCGTGATACTTGGGAGTTCGAACAAGAAAAGGATTTCCAATTTTGAGCCAAGGAAGGAAAAGAGGAAACCGGTCCCGCAAAGACCAATTTCCACGTCCAAGACCACTCACGCCACACCACGGCCCCACCACGCCTAGCCGTCCTTGCACGTTCCACCATGCCATTGCCGCGGCCCCCCTGCCAAGCCATTCGCTCCATTGCCGTGGCCCCACCACGCCTAGCCGTCCGTGTACATCTCGTCTTGCCAAGGCCACACTATGCCAAGCCGCCTGCTCCACTGTCGCGACCCTATCATCTACGCGCGTTTGCCTCACCAAGACCACACCACCTCTTGGCCCCTCAAGCCAAGCCGTCCACTTGCGTCTCCTTCCAAGACCGCGCCCCATTTGCCTTGGAGATGTACGACCATACCAAAGCGGTGTAAATTTCATCTCACCACTCCATGGCTGCATTCCCGTGCACAACTTACGCAGGGCCGCCAACACGGGAAGCCAAA
Source organism: Papaver armeniacum (assembly GCA_023531295.1). Lineage (NCBI taxonomy): Eukaryota > Viridiplantae > Streptophyta > Magnoliopsida > Ranunculales > Papaveraceae > Papaver > Papaver armeniacum. The sequence continues at coordinate 2,669 of JAJJWW010005750.1, read as the reverse complement.
ACTCTGTTACCACTCAAAAAGGTTAGTCGATTCTCGACCATATACGCAATGATTTACACCTCGATTCCATCTTGTCTATCACCATCATATGCTTACCTCACAACAAGGCACACATCCCGAGCTACAGGGGGACTTAATGTTGATGGTGGTTTTAGCTTAGGTTAAAATCGTAAACACTAAACCATAGTAGGCAATGAAGTCACAACATTTAAAGTAACAAGCATTTACTAGGCATATTTACTAAAACCTTTAATGTGTCTAAATAATTACCCTGGTATCTTTTTTCAAATTAGGTTACGATAAGCCAAACCATAATTCTCCCACGTGTTTCAATGGCCGTCATGCCCATTGCACCAACAGCGCCAAAGCATACCAACCATGCTAGCCGCACCTCTGTGCCAATGGCAAATCATGCCGACCACACCGACCGCACCAAAGCATGCCAACCATGCTAGCCACACCTCTGTGCCAATGGCAAATCATGCCAGCCACACCGACCCGGCAAACACATGCCAACCATGCTAGCCGCACCTGCTGTACAAATGGCGAATAATGCTAGCCACACCGGCGGCGCCAAAGCATGCCAACCATGCTAGCCGCACCTCTGTGCCAATGCCAGATCAATCGCCACACCGACCGCACCAAAGCATGCCAACCATGCCTAGGCGCACCTCTATCTAATGCCAAATCATGCCCGTCCACCAACCGCGCCAAGCATGCCAACCATGCTAGCCAGCACCTCTGTACCAATAGAAAATCATGCCAGCCACACCGACTCGCTGCAAGCTTGTCGCCAGCGATGCCAGCCACACCTCTGTTCCAATGGCAAATCATGCCAGCCACCGACCAGCGCAAAACATGCCAACCATGCCAGCCGCACCTCATGCCAATGGCAAATCATGCCACCACACCGACCACGCCAAAGCAATACTGGCAGCACCTCCGTGCCAATGGAAAATCATATGACCACACTCTGCGCCATGCAAAACGCACCTACGCCATGGCCCCATGCCGCGCCACTATATTGGCCTTCATTACGCAGCTATCAAAACGAAGACGTGCAACAATCAGCGGTTTCCCTTGATCCCAGAGAAGCGAATCTGGCCGTCTAAGGTTGCAAACGACATTTGCCTAAAACCCTAGCTTGGTCATGCACCTAGTAAAGCTAGTCGCGCCATGCCAAACGCACTTTGCATTGTCCCTAGTCATGCTAGTCGCATTATGCCAAGACAAACGCCCTTGCCTTGGCCCTAATAACCGCCATACGCCCATGGCGAACACTTGGCCCACATGCCAATCCAAAATCGCACCTAGCCAAAGCTAGCCACGCCCAAGGCGAACCCTTATTTACATGCCAAGCCAAACCAAACCTAGCCAAGCTATCAGCGCCAAAATGCCAAACACTTTGCCTTGGCACAGCCGTGCTAGTCGCATCATGCCAAGCCAAATGCCTTGCCTTGGCCCTAGCCATGCCATACGCCCATGGCAAACCCTTCAGCCATACATGCCAAGCCAAACCAAACCTAGCCAAGCTAGCCGCGCATACCAAACACACTTTTCCTTGGCCCTAGCCATGCTAGTCACATCACGCCAAGCCAAACGCCTTGACTTGGCCACAGCAGCACGCCATACGCCCATGGCAAACCCTTATTGCCACATGCCAAGCCAAAATCGCTTACTGGCCAAAGCTCGCCACGCCCAAGGCAAACCATTGGCCCCACATTCCAAAGCCTAACCACACCCCAGCCGCCTTCCCTGCGCGGCTACCAAAACAGGCGTGCAACAATCAAGGTTTCCCTTGATCCAGAGGACAAATCTTAGCCATCCAAAAGGTTGCAGACGACACATGGTAACCTTTGGCGCAAAAACCTAAGTTTGGCCACGTCAAACCTTGCCCACATGCCAGCGGCATGCCAAACTAACCGCGCCACCACGTTGGCCCTCACTAGCAGCCACCAAAGCAGAAAGGAGTGCAATAATCAGCCATTGCTCTTCAATCCCGAGGATCAAATCTAGCCATCAAGGTTACAGACGACACATGGTAACCTTTGGCCCCAAAAACCTAAGTTTGGCGCCAAACCTTGCCGATGCCAACGGCATGCCCCACCCACGCGCCACCCGTTGGCCCCTCACTACGCAGCCGCAAAACGAAGGCGTGCAACAATCACGGTTGCCCTTGAATCCCCGAGGAAAATCCTATCCATCCAAGGTTACCATACGACACATGGTAGCCTTTGGCAAAAACCTAAGTTTGGACAAGCAAACCTTGCCATGCCAACGGCATGCCAACCTAACCGCGCCACCACGTTGGCCCTCACTACGCAGCTACCAAAACAAGGGCGTCTGTGATCGGCGGTTTCCCTCCTCTCAAGATGCAAAAAATCTCGAAGGCGTCGAAGGTCACCGGGTTGGCAAGTTTCCCGAGCTTGACTTACCAAGCCACAACAACGTGCTACATGTTTTCCAAAACATTCGAGACATCAACACAAACTGGGGATCCTCTTTGGGTATTAGTTTGGCGGTTTACAGGCGTGCGGCGTACCCTTCCCAGCCGTCATAAAGAAGTGTCATAAGGGTGAGGCGGTTAGTAAATACGGGAAGTCATGTGTGAAATGTTCATGGGACATAAAGAACATGCATTAAAAACTTGGATTATATGCAGAAATTCC